>BMAW01067696.1:7551-49926 GCA_019974015.1 Nephila pilipes | reverse complement strand
ATATATATATATATATATATATATATATATATACTAGGATGCAAAACTTAGGAAACAAATGCATTCAACATACAGCTATGAAGTTGTTAAAAAGGGCTTTTTGCTACCAGTGCAGTGAAAAGGAAGTTCAGTAGAAAAATAACGCATATGCAAGTATCAGTACTATGACATTAGAAGGGACGTCTTGGCACACAAACGCTCAGTGCCAAGGCAACTTAAAAAGGAGGGAAGGCCGCATTTTCAGACATTCCCTACAAGTAAAAGTGAAATCGTACATTCATAATGGCTACAAGAAACCATAAGGATGCCTTTACACGAGGTAAAATGATCGGCAAGCTTGAAAAGGGTCGTTGTTAGACAAGTATTGTACAAGAGTTTGGAATTGGAAAAGTGTGTCGTTTCAATAGACTGAAAGTTTCTCAAATAAATGGTAGAGCTATAAGAAAGGTTGGTGGGGTCAGCCAAAAAAACAAAGCAAATAATGACCTCTGCATCGTTTTGCAGGCAAAAAAAGACCGGATCCATATATCGGGCAACGTTGCTCAGTAGCTGCATACGGCAACAGGACGACAGGTATCACGATTTACTGTGGCTAGACGTCTACTTAAAGGTGGTTCCCCCCCCATAATCTTGAACCCGCATACCATCAACAGCAGTCCATCAGCGGCTACCTGTTTACTGTGGTGTCAAGAGCAGAAAGATTGGACACCTCATTAATGGAGTCAGTTCTGATTACTGATGATATTCGTTTCAGTCTGAACAACAATTCTCAACGCCAGTTGATACTGAGGTAGAGGCACGGTTTCAACTCCCCTAACAATTGAGAAATAGACCGTTGTGGTAGTCCTGGAATGGAAGCGCGGGGAGGTATTATGGTTAATAGAAGAACGGAGCTCCATATTTTCGATTCTTCGTCAACTCATGTATTCCGTATGAAAGCGGAACACATATTATCCATTAAAGAACTTTCAGAAAAATCTCATTCTAGTGTTCAATTTGATAAAGCGCCATTTCCTTGAACTCGGGTATCATGTCCACCATCTGACTACATATCATAGTTCAATGACACTCATTAAGACAATTTCAAACGATTCTGCTTGGAGACACCTGTAGGTATTTTAGGAGACCCACAGTCCTGATAGGACCTATTTCCCACGTGAGTATGAAATTTTGTCAGGAACCTCAACGAATACAAACAAATTCGAAGTAAGTAATATCACATATCAATTTTAAAACTTAGGAACGTGCTCTATTTAAAAGGTAAATATTAGAAGTTTCTGAAGAGCTGTGCCCCAAAAGCATAAGAATTATTATTTTGCAGTGAACGACTGTTATGAATTTCATTTCATTAGTGAAGCACCAGGAGTAGAGACAGTCAAGCCATATACTAACATCTTGAAGAGTGAGAACAATCATTGAAGAAACAAGAACAAGTTGGCTGCTCACTATTCATCCTAAATCCAGAAAATAAGTCTACCTACCAAGGGAATCTTCCTAATATTAAGAAATACAAGACATCAGAAAGTTCTACAAGTAAACATTCTTGCCAACTACAAAGACTACAATGAAATAATAAAGGAATGGCCCACAACAACATGGACGAAGTACCTGAAAAAAACAGTCGCTTTCTTTATCACTTATTTTGTACATAGTGGTATTTGTATTTTATTATTGATTTCGCGAAAATATATATCTTTGTAAATTAAAGAAGGGTTGATCTTTCAAAATCCAAATTCATATTGAAAACTAGCTATCTTTGCGAAGAAAAAAATTTTTAGGTGCATAATATAGGACAGTAAATAATTATGTGGGCATTTTTAACACCATATGTAATTCCATTTAATAATAGAAAATTACCGATTTAAATTTTCTGGATATATTATGTTCCCCCCCCCCTTCTCTAGTGAAATTAGGAAATGACCGCTTTTCAAAAGGACCGATTCAATATATATATAGGTTTTATTCAAAAACCTACCATTTAACCAGAAATCACACAATGGATACATGTTAAATATTATAATATACTATGGTTTATTTCCATCATCATGTCGGGTTTGAAATTTAAATGTAACTCAAATGAAAGAGCATAGTTAAGAAGCTCTTCGAATTTTGCTCGTTTGCATTCTGGGTTAAAGAAAAGACTCAAAGATAATTGCAATAATATTTTATTTCTCATATAATGTAGAAAAAAAATTTAGAAAATTTCACAGTGGATGCCATTACCATAAAATAACACAATTTTCTGAGTTTAACTCTCAAATAGAAAAGTATAAGAGAACTTTCACTCAAATGCAGTATTCAGGGAATTAATGAAATGCTTGTGTTATATTTGAAAGAAGAGCTGTTACATCAGATATTTTCAAAATAATTAAATCATTCTCGTGAACATAAGGAAGCAGTTGAATGAACATGTTGATGAATATGTATAAAAGCGAATTCATAAAGCGAAACAAAAATTTCATATGCCGTTTCATTTTAAGTCTGATACATAAATTCTGAAAAATTTACAGACGAAATATCGTTTTGAAGATAGTTAGATGAACTTCATAAGATCCTTAGATATATAAACTTCAGATCTAAAAATACTTTCAAAAATATTTGAAAGTTCTAGGAATGACGAAAAGTTTGAACAATATTTATAATAAAATACTTTCGAAATATAAGTAAGTTAAATTGAAGACAATTGTTTTGTGATTTGAAATGATGAATGCGTAATTTACAGTATTTGTGCTTTCGAATGAATGCAAAAGCAATCAATTCAATTAAGATACAAAACATTTGATAAATCAATTCTAATTTATCAAATATGGTGATCAATTAATAACACATTTATGTATGCTATTATGAAACATAACAGTTTTAAACAGAAAAAAAGTATTTGCTCAAGATGTTCAGCTTATTAAAATTTATTTCGTATGAAGAATTTCATATTCAAAAAAAAAATAAATAATTAGCAGAGGAATGAAAAAATTAAGAGTACTAATTAAAAAAATTCACCAACTTTCAAATGAAACTTATTAGCAATTGAAACTTATTCAAATTTTAAATGCAATACAGTTCTATAAATTTTTATTAAAATCTAACCCTAACTTACACTAACAGAATTTATTCTAAAAATGGGTCAAAATATCAGAAAAGTAAAGCATTTTCAACATTAAAAATGCATAACATAATTGCGCATAATAATCTAAATAACAAATATTAAACATAACTGTTCACAATAATTAGATTTATATTGAAATTTCAAAACTTCAGCTTTAAAGAAAATTGGAGTATCCTAAAATATTTAAATTATTATCAAAAATATTTTTGTTGAAGTGATTTCGTACTTTAGTACATCAAATATACAGTATATTAATATTTTCTATTATATACTAGCATATCACTGTGCACTTCGACTATTTAAAATAAGTCTATATACATGTTGAATTCATACAAAGCATTCGACATTTAAAACTTTCCCCCCATCAAATAGAAATTAAAAAGAACTATGATTAAACTACATTGTTCGCATGATTTAATCGAAACAATTTATTTTAAATTCAAAATGACACTTAGATCAGTAAATCTTAGTTGAATCAGAAAATTATATTTTATATGGCTACACTAAAAACACGATTGCTTACCTAAAGGAGCAGTGAAAAGCTTTAATAATACTGATACCACCATTGCTAAGAATCCTCAAAATGTTAACTTTCTACATGAGAAAACATCAATGAACCGTCTTTAAATAGTCACTTCTCGATAAAGTCACTACGATTGTAAAACTGATAAAAGAAGAAAGATATGGCCTTGAATGAAAACTCTTATGCATCTAACATTATCATTTTGACAGAAATCGAGCAGTTATCAGATGAAAGAGCTAAATCAACCTTGTGTAATTTTATTCTTACACTTTATGAAATCAAACAACCAACAGAAAAAAAAAGTAATTTGATTTCGACTGTTTAAGTTTTTTTTTACGTTATTTTCAGGCCTAAAATTACATGCCAAAATTTCAATAAATAACCCGGCCTGCTTAGATAGATACACTACGCATGAGCGGATATCTTAAGAAAATAATTTGGACTTGCACCAGTTCGATTTCAACCCTTCGAATAAAGATAACAGATGAAACGAATTCCGATTTATCTTTCAGTAGTGCTTTTTACGACCTTAGTGCTTATGTAATCAAAAGTGTTAACGGAGTAAAAAAAATATATAAACAAAATTTAAAGGCGAATGATTTAACTTTCAGTACTTTAATTGAAAAATAGGTTGGAATAAAAATGCAAAAATATGATAAGTCTAAAATACTTCCGGGATGGCTGGTACAGTAAACAAAATAAAGTATGCATAACATTAGAATATCCTTAAAAATTCTGTATATAATAATATGATACATTACACGCTCATACACTTAAAGCATTTTCAGAAAAGCGATCAAGTTAGGCATTTTAAGACTTTAAAGCTATTATTCAAAAGAAAAATGCAAAAGATATTCAATTGAAAAACAGGCTGTTATCTGAAAGCTTGTATGAATTGATAGAGCCATGTAGAGTGGCTTATGAACGTTAAATCAATCGAGCTTCCAAGTCCTCTCTTGGCGAGGTGTGAAAGTTTGGAGAGAAACTTGCCAGTTCAGAAGTCACTCGTTACTTGACCGAGGTTCAGAATTACGAGGTTCATCGTCAGTAGCCCTCGGGTTGTTTCTTAGCATGACGTTAATAAACAATCACATGTATGTGTTGTACTATAGCATAATCAATGTATATTAGACTATCGCAGAAATATTAAATTTTTTAATGGTTGTCGTTTCATTTAGGACTCTAAGGTAAAGAAATGGCTGATGTTCTATCTCAGAAAGGTGCATATCTATCAGGCTCATATACTTATCTCACCTTTCTTGAAATTTAAATAAAAAATAAAAATTTCAAGCCAGCAATTATGGATAAATCCTTTCATTCTATTGTATCAGGCAAGCTATTGATGGTGACCTTACAATTGAGGTAAATAGATGCGTCCAAATCACCAGACTTATTAGTGGATACATAAGCAATCTTTCTTTTAACAAGGAACAGAAAACCATGCTGACTTACACCATTTCTAATTCTATCAATGTTTCCCCTGACCACCTTTTAAATTATATGGAATTCGAAAGAGAAGATTTATTTATCACATGTTTTTTTTTTTTTTATTATTTATTTAGTACAAAAAATAGAAGATTTATTTATCACATGTTTCTTTTTATTTAGTACAAGAAAGAGAAGATTTATTTATCACATGTTTTTTTTATTTAGTACAAAAAAAGATTTATTTATCACATGTTTTTTTTTATTTAGTACAAGAAATAGAAGATTTATTGAGTATTTTTTTTTGGTTAAATATTTAGGTGATATATTCATTTTTAACAACATATTTTGTTAAAGGGAATAGTTAGGTCTATAATTTTAAAATAATCAGCTTAACAGTCTAAAATCTATTTCAACGTTCTATATATTATGCTTCATTTCTGTCATCAGAAAAAATTGATGTCTTTCTGAATCAAATTTTTTTTTTTCCAAATTTGATATTTCTTTTTTATTTCTTGATATCTCTGATTTATAATTTTACATCATATATATATATATATATGCGTGTGTCTAACTCTATGGCCTATAAATGTTGTAAGTATTATTATAATGTTGAAACAAAATGACAAGAATGATTATTACTGAGCTTAATGTATTGAAATAAAACATAAATTCTGTAGACATTTTTTCGACTTTAACAATAAATATTAGTGATATGTTACAATTATTTTACGTACATTAAAATTCTCCAAAGTTGAATTTATTATAAGTGTTTTATAAAACATACCCAGGACACAAAAAAATATTGCTTTGATCTATGCATTCAATTATATGAACCTTTAAGGTAAAGAAATTATCTCTAAATATCAAAGAAATATATGTATTTTTGGGTATATGTATTTCTCATCAAAGAAATATTATATGTATTTTTTCATAATTTATCACAGACATATGTTTAACATATGTCCAGATTTATTACAAAATACGACAACTGATATAATTCAAAATATATCTTAGACTAATCAATTGTAAATTCCTTATTCTTTTCTGATAGATGATAGAAACGTTTTCAAAGAAGGTTGAAGTATGCTGAAATGTGGAATGGATATGAACTAATTATCTTTAAAGCTCTCGTTGTCTTATGTCAAAAAGTCTAGTTCAATCACAATTTCAGGAAGTCTAGTTCAAGCGTCAATTTTCATAGAAATATAAGAAGTTGTAATACCTATACCCTTTTATTAAACTACGCTTTCAAAATTCCGAAATTTTAAAAAAAAATCCATTTTTGGCTGTAATATATAATATGAAAACATCATTTAGAAGTTCAGTGTAGAAGGCGAAGCATGTAATGTATTTTACAACAGAAAAAAAAAATGAATTGATTCTGACATTATAATGTTCTCAAAAGATTTGAATAGTCAAAATGTTATGTAATGTTAAATCGTTTTTCTACCCTAAACTTTTCCCAATTTTACGTCCAATTCTTTAACATTACACAATACAAGCCTTATAACCGGAAAAAATTATCCTGAAAAAAATTTCACAAAACTTAGGCCATGAAAAATATGTAAACAAATGCAAATTAAAAGGGATCGTAGTAATATTTTTATTGGATGTGTCAACTAATTCTGAATGACTTTGTACTTGATAATGATAATCTTATTGATGAATCAGTTCTTTCACTGTTCAAGCTGTGGTAGTCTCTGTAAAATTCCTTTCTTTCCATCAAGTAGCACAAAATCCCCTGAAAAGACATTCAAAAGTTTTAAAAATTTATTTTATTAAACTAATAAATTTCACGTATTTTTAAATATCTTACATATTACACAAGTTTGGAGGAATCATTAATCCATATTAAAACGTGCGTAGGACATCAAAGCTATAGGAAACCTGGGAAACTTTCTATGGTATTTTTTTTTTTCAAATATATGACGTTCCTTCAAATTTATAAATAAATATATCTTTCTTTCTGTTATATATTTAATTTAAAACCAATTCTAATTTTTTAAAAAAAATAATAAAAGAACTTTTTCATAAATAAAGTTTCTTGAGAAAATTATAGAAAACAATAGAATTATTTCTAAAAAAGGAAATAGTTAATTTATTCGTAAGAATCTCTCTCTAGGCAGACATAAGTCAATCCTCTATTTCTTCTATACATGCAGGATTTCTGGAGGTTTCGTGAAATAAATAACAGGTACATTTAAACAAAGATTGAGTTTCAGCAGAATTGACAAAAAAAAATAAAATATCCCGTATTTTGTACTTGAGATGGTTGAAAAGAATAAAAAGAGGGTTGAATGGACCCTAAATAAATCACCCGTTCCGAAAATGGAAAAAGATTTGATTCAGTTTTCAGTCGTTGCTGTTTATTAAGGTTGTATCAAAATAAAAAGGAACAATCTTCAATCCCTTGAAACAGCAAAATGTAGTTATATTTTTGCTTTCAAATCTAGTATACATTTCCTTACGATTTTAAATTATAATAATTATTTTGAACAATATACTTAAGATAAAAGGAAGGAATATCTTATTCACATGAATTTTTTGCTTAGAAATATCAAATTAGTTTATATGTTTTTAAATTTTCAAAATAATTTAAATTAATTCTGTCTTATGAGTGTAAAGGCTGGTTAACCTATAAAATTTTAAAAACAAATTTAAAATATTAAAATTATAAAACAGTTATTTTCTGGCATTCATGTAATTCTCGCACTATTTGGTTGTTGGCGTTGATGTCTTCTGCCAAGTCATTCCATTATTAATGCGGGAATTAAGTCAGCCATGTTGGCTCATTTTTTTTCACGTGTTACTCTGCTCATGTAAGCCTTCTTATTTATTTTATACTGTTATATTTTTTTGTTTTTATTTTATGATAATTTGTTTCTTTATTCGTCAGCTATAAATCTTTTTGGAATTTTCTGAGATTGCAGGTTCATTTTCTTTTTAAATCATTTTATAAAGAGTTTGTTTTTTGTTGACCTTTGTAAAATTGTATCTTTAGTTTTATAACCATTTCTTGTAACATAATGTTGTTAGGTACAGTTTGGCCATTAATTCTGAAATAACCCAGAATTTAACAGTTTGCACCCTGTTACAACATTAATTATATTATTTTTCTTTTTTTCAGTATTTGGATTTTCCAATTACTCCATTTCTTTCTCTTCTACTGTAATTTTGGTAGGTTTTATAATATTTTTTTTTCTTTTAATTTACTTGCTTTTGAAAATTTATCTATCTGTAATATATAATGTTTTTTTTTTACAGTTAAAATCGGATTTTTATTTTTATTCTTTTTTTTTTTTTGCAGTGTTTTATTTGTATGTATTTATAGTTTTGTGAGTACCGATTTCTTCATCGATATATTATTTTGTAATGATTGAGATTTATTTCTTAATTTGTTTATGATGGTATATTTTGGTGATTAGTTGTATTTAAAATTCAAACTATATACATACTTCCGTAGAATATTTTGATTTTGATTAATACACTTACGTATACGTTTCTTGAGAATGAATGCGCTATAATCTTTTAGAAACATATTTGGTTAGTAATAGAGAATGGGAATCTCTTAGGGCTGCTTAAATTAGATGGAAATATATTTAGCAGGCCATATTTCGAAATAAGAAAATTCTGGCGAAGAAAAATACTTTCTATTCCGTCTCAAACCACCTGTGATAGACTCACTGAATGAAAGGCGTTAGAGATCCATGTGATCATTATTGAAGAAGTAAATCTTTCAGATTCTTTTAATTTTTTTGTCAGTTGATTCAACACCAGATCTATCACATATCAATAAGTTATATATAATACCTCTGGTCTTAACGATGCACAGCTTACTGAACGCTTTTTAAACTTTTTTGATTGAAAAGCAATACTGGTGTGAAAATAGTAAATCAGGTGTTGCTGTGATGTTGACTGTTGCATAGATGCAGTAATTTCTTCTCTACAGTGCAATTAATCTACACTTTCTTTCAGCCTCAAGCAGCCGATGGAAATTCCTAAAAATTACATACAAAATAACAACGTTTCACAATACCAAATGGAATGCAGATAATGTGGCCGCATCTGGAATTTTGAGAGAGAGGGCGAAATAATTCCTTAATTAAATTAACATTTAAAGCATTAGAAAATATAATCGAAGACCTGTCGCAAGAAAGATTCTAGAAGAGAAGCTAGTAATATTTTGGATAACATACAAAAATTAGAATTCGTTTTTATGTTGAATTTTTGGAATGAGATTTAGCAAAATTTTCACAGAGTATGTCAGGTTCTACAAAATGGGAATATGAAGTTAAGCTTATGTGCAGACCGGTATGTATTTTTAGCTGATTAGCTGAGCAGCATCACTTAATTAATCTGAAAAGAATAAAACCGCTGCAAAAGAAATGCTTCTACTTGACGATTATGAGGCACCTACAATTCTCAAGTGTATCAGAAAAAAGATACGCAGTATCGGGTATGCACCGAAAATAAATCTGAATACCAGAAATATAAAATTCGCATCATCCCCTTTTACACAATTGTAGACAAACTTGAAACACTGGTGAAAAGAAGAGGAGAAATATACCAAAAAAAAAGCAGATATATATATTTTTTCTAATTAATTTCCCCCTCAATGCTGCTGAATCATCTGCTAACATTGGAAAACATTCCCAATGTAGTTAAAAGTTTATTCATGGTTATTCACAGGATATCAACTGTAATTTTTCAGCGGATCTTCAGCAGTTTCGGTCATATGTTTGCCATAATTTAAAGGCAATAAAAAATTAAAACACTTTTCAGTTATACTGAACTTTATAAAATAATTATAGAAGACAATATTGAATGTGCCTTTCCAAATGTAGATATTGGATTCCGTATATATTTAACGTCAATGGTCAAATAATTGCTGAGTTGAGTGTTCATTTTCACAGTTCAAACGCATAAAAATCCCGATCAGAACAACTATGCAATAAAACAGATCGGATGTCTTATTTGTATTAAGTATAGAAGCAGATATATTAAATAATATTGTTTTTAGAGAATCTGATCACAGTTTTTGTAATAACAGAAGTAGAAGAAAATTTTTAATTATAAATAAAGTAGAAAAATACAAAAATAAGCATTATTTTTGTCTTATTTAAGCTTTGTTTAATTTTGATAAATGAAATTTTATTTTATGGCTTAATTTCAGTTAAATTCGTATTGTGGTTAAATTAAACTAAATTAATTAAGTTAATTTTATAGTTTAATTTAATTTAATAAATTTTGTAGTTTAATTTAATTTAATAAATTTTATGGTTTAATTAAATTAACTTTAACTATTTAAAATAAGTTTTTTTTTTTGCTTATACTTTGAATTATATTTATATGTGAGCATTTACATCCTTTGAGTGCTTAGGGCATCTAATGGTCTAATTCGGCCCTAAAAATACGGAATAACAAAAAAAAAGCTATTGTTTAATTGCATCAATTTTCGAAATCTCATTAAGAGTTACCTGTATGAAATCTCTTTGTGGCTCCTTGTAATCCTACAACGCAAGGTAAGCCATATTCACGGCTTACTACTGCCCCTGTAACGAAAAAAAAAATATTATTTACGATTGAATTTGCTTTAGGAATTCTTTCATTTACATAAAAATAATAATAAAATTATTATTTCTATTTTTATTCCAATTTTTAAAGCATACTGTAAAAAAAAAAGATATAGTGTAAAAACGTTTTATTACGATTTTTAGCTGTTTCTGTATGGAGTGACGTTAAAAAATTACTGGTAGAGATTTTTTTTTATATTTATACAGCCTCTATCTATATACTTATTCTCATAAATACGAAATAAGACTTTTTACGTAATCTATTTTTCATTATTCTCATACGAGACACTGGATTTCAAAAACAGAGGTTATCCTTAACATGGATTAATATGTATTGTACTTATATACTAATTTTAAAGCCTAGTCAATGAGATGTATAAAAATGAAGTTGATTCCCTTCACACACACACACCCTCTCCATAAGTAACATAGTTATTTTCAAACGAATAGTGTTGTGTCTGGCTGGAAATGTCTGGCGCATGCTTTCGAAAATGCGTGTGCCGATGTGCTCCTTTTATTATATTCTGGGATTTTTTATCTCATTAGTAAAGAAATCGGTGCTAGTATAGCCACCGTAGAATGTGGTTGGATACACTGTTGGCCATTCAAAATGTGAAAGCTTGAAGGAAAAGTAACCAAATCGCGTAAATTTTTCACTGAGCGTACATTGTGATAACATGTGCAGTTGAAAAACATTTCAGAGCGGATCTCATATCATGGGCTCCTGTAGCCTCAACAGCAAGAGCTTTATAAAAAGAAAAAAGAATGCGATCTTAAGTACAGGAATTGCTTTTTCGTGTAGTTGTTTTGAGCAACTGATCTAGCAGTCCCTAGTACGCATTGCCGGTACAATGATCAGCCAGTTTTACATCTCTGAGTTTTTGGAGCCTGCTGTCTTCCTTAATCTTTAGGGCTTGCCTTCCGCCATATTCCTACAGGAAATTCAGAGGCCACACATAGCACATAATGTTCAAGACTACTTTATCCGCCAGATTTGTTTGCCTGTTCTCTAGGCAAACAAATAACACCTGTAATATATGCCCGTAGGTAATAGGTCTATTACCTACGGGCCCACCTAGTCGATGATTGGAGAAGGACTAACCTGGCATAAACCACCCATTGCTTTGCCAAATTGAATTTGGAAACGTGTGGAGGCAAGATGAGATGTCATACATCATCAAGACACCTAATGCCTAGGTCATTCACTGCCATGTCGTGTAAGTGCCAGCCATCGAGTTGTTAGTGCCAGCCATCGAATCAGTATTAATTTCATCGTCTTCCACATCTCGCAGAAAGCTTCATTATTAGTTATTTCTCCTTTATACTGTGTGTTGTCCCTCTAATCAATTTGGCTTTGATATCTCTTGCCCTTTATGTTGCATTTTGAATCCCATTATAATTTAAATACATTTTTTTTAAAATTTATGTTTTGTATTATTAGTACTATTATGTGTGTCATTAAAATGTGAAAATTATAATGAATAAGCTTCTCTATTATTATTAGAATTATTATACATAGATAAAATTTACAGATCCTATTCTTTCCCGAATAAAATTCTTTAATTGAGAAAAGAGAAGATTAGTACTTTTTTTTACTTCACTTACTTTGTTATAAAAAATTATAAAGTTTTTTTATAAGAAAGAAATTTTGATTAATATGTTATTTTTACTATACATAATTTGATAATTGTAATTTTATTTTAAAATTTGCTTTTTGTAGTAATAAATGCCAAGAATTTAATTTTTTGTGCTAGAAACAGAAATCTAAAAAGTTATATGTAAATTAGGACGCATTTTCTGAACTGAGTCACATTTTATGTGAAAAAATTTTCATGCCCTTTATTTAGCTTAATTAAATAATAGAATAGAATAAAAAGTTTATTCACTCTTCATTCGCCTCTTTAATACAATCTGTTAAAACCCTTCTAGAAAAAATTTTATAAACTATACGTATTTATCAATGTTTTTCATTTCTTCTTTAAAATTAAAATGCATGAAACTAAGTCATTTAAATGTTAATTACACATATATTTATAACTGATTTTATTACATTTAAGATTCCCCGTATGGATAGCGATTCCATTTTAATTAAAGTATAAATTAAAACTTGCCATGAGAAATGAGTCCTCCAAGTTCAGTAACTACTCCAGATATAATAGGAAAATAAGGACTCCAACCAATGTCAGTACTGTACGTTATCAAAATTTCTCCTGGCTGTAAAGAAAAAGAAAAAGTGATTAAATATTTTTCAAAAGTTTAACATGGTATAATTTAAGGTATTAATACCTGAATTATCATTTAAACCTCCAGTTTTAATATACATTTGGTTTTTTTTTTTAGAAAAAATACCCAAAAGATTGCAAATATTGCTTACTTAGTACAAACACAAATTATTAGATGCAGTAAATGCATATACCGTTAACTATTTCTTTTCAATAATCCAATATTTTATGTAAGGAAAACTATTCATGTGTAAAGTGTACCAAATCTATTTTGTTTAAGTTAATTAGAGATGAAACCTAAAATTTCAAAATTATTGAAAGTTCGGCGAGAGATTTGGAAAAAATATGCAAGAAACATGTATAGTTATCTATAAATTTCAAAATATTTCTATGGCTTCCTAGAAATATTTTGAAATTGGTTGATCATTGTATCAAAAAACCAAAAATAATATAATGAATCTTTTCGTAAGAACTGTAAAATTTCAAGCATTTTTTTTTTTAAAAAAAATTAACTATGTGTAGGAGAAACCAGAAGTATACTATGTGCTATACTATGATCGGGGAAACAGATGTCAAAATTATGTTTTTAAGAAAGTTAAATGGTAATTTTAGGTTATATAATCCTGTAAGAAGTTCTTGAATTGAATTATAATGGTTTGTAAAAATGATGAAATTTTGATTCTTCTAGTGAAACAGATGATTCTGTGATTTTCTGTGACAGATGAGATGTATTTTTTTGAAAGGATTATTTTTGTATTCCACTTATCATTCCATCCAGTGAATTACATTTTTACCATCTGACACACTTTGAAGAGAGACATTATTTTCTTACATATTTATTAAAAAAATTCCATATATAAGAAATCTAAAATAATTTCTGTTACTAAACTAAAAAATTATATTAGGGTAGGTATCCACTATTGAATGAAATTATTATACTATCGGCTTCTTAAAATATTGAGTTAAATGACTTTATTAAAATAAAATATTGAAAAACATGCAAATACAACACAATATAATTTGATTTAAAAGATACAAGAATGTTTGCCTCTAAAATGCACTAAACAATAAATTTATTTAAGGAAAAGAAAGATGAGTAAAAAAAAATGTGAGACAAGAAGGAGGGTCGAAAATAACGAATGATCAATACTGCACTGCAGGGAAATATCACCCTTGTTTATCAAAAACATTAAACTCTATGAGAAAGAGAAATATAACTAGGGTATATCTGAGGATCATGATTCTCGTACTTGTCTTATGAACACAACCATCTGAAGAGGAATCAATATTACGAGGCGTATTAGTTATACTAAGCAGACCTTAATGTTGCAAACAGAAAAAGACAGCCGCAAAAACATTCAATAAACAAGCTAAATTCTTATTCTAATATAAAATACTTCTTATTAGATATTTTGTCTCTCTGTTAATTTAACACTAACTAGTGTTTGTTTGTTGAGCACTTGAGGTACAGATCTCTATTGTATTCCCTCAAAGGTCTGCTAATTATATTCAGTAACTTTCGTAATATTGAACCACGATTAGCTGAAGACATCGACTCCCTGTTAGTGATTATATTATGCTTTTAATGTAGAAATTGAAAGATGTTTTGTGTTCTTGTTATCCTTTTTATTTTTAGCGAGTATTCCAGTTTTCTAAGCAAAAAGATATATCAGTTGACTTTTTAAGACTTCTGAAAATAATAAGAACAGTTAATTTTACTGATATGTTAGATTTGAAAAATCAAAGAACTTGTTCAATGTATTCCATTTAATTTTCGTGAAACATAGGTTTTGTTTGAATAAATCTCATCCCTAGAGAGACCGGACCCCAAGAGGGCCTAATTTTCAAAATCGGTCTAGTATCAATGCTGATAGATGTATAAATACTTCATTTTCCGAACTTCTCCATCACATCACAGGAAAACATTGATAAGGAAGTTTCATTTAACATGTTGTAGTTTCATCAATTTCCAACATGAAAGTCTCTAATGGAGTGGAGACTCGTATTCATGACTTTTAAAGACTTCGAATCTTGCGAACTTAATCACGATACTACAGCTGCTTTCTTGAATTACTGAATTACAATTAATTTCAATGGTTGCAATTCTAAATTACAAGTAACGCGATCTTATACCAAGATTGCTCTATACCCCATAAAACCAAATAATCAATAATTTTATGATTATTTTTTATCTATTAAAGACCCATCATTATTAAGAGTTGATGTCCATGAAATTTAACGGGGTTTTCGTCGTCTGATCATGCTTCAAAATTACAAGACGAACTGGATGTGGGAAAAGGAAAAAGGATTATATAAATAGGCACGCGGAAAAACGGTCTATAAATAAATAAGACTTCATTTGCTTTAATACAATTAAACAAAGTATTTCACTGAAATTTAAATATAATTAAAAATGTATTAACAAAATTTTTGAATTTAAATACCAATAAAAAGATATTTGTACAGTCCTTAGTATCTAGAGTTTTGGTTTATCCACAATTCCCTGCAATAAATTCTTTCATTTCCACATGATCATCAAGAACAATTAGGATTAATTGCACAAAACTTAAACTAAACTAACTTCTCGAATATATATATATATATATATATATGACTCTTACTAACCTTTAAGTGTGCGGCTTCTTCTAAAGTCATAGCCACTCTTGCGTAACCTTTGGTGACACCTTGGCTTACAGGTATACCTACGATAATTTCAACAAGATTTAAAACAGCAATGTATAATTTGCCGAACAAATATCTGATTTTATACAAAATCGTGCAGACATTTTTCGCTAAAACAGAAGAATGTCGCCAAACTGTGCGATATTGCATCAAAAATAGAAAGTGTCCCTAAACTGTGTGATGTACCACCTATAACAAAAAGTGTACAGTTTTTCCTAGTTTGCTATTTGCCGTAACTACCTGGCGTAGCCTATTTTGCGCAGTTTGTTACATTGTTTATGTAATTTTGTTTAGCTCTTATTTAAATAAGTATTCCATCAACTATTTTCATTTGAACATTTAAAAATTAAATAATGTAATAACTTTGCAGTTCCTAAAACTGTGGAGATAAGCCAAATGGCATAATAAAAATTATTGAAGAAGGGCGCACCTCCACATAAAATTTAACTGTAAAGAAATTTATGGGAGTCGAAATTATAATACAGAGGACTCATTCGTTGCTATCTTGAATGGAGTTAGGAATTTTTGGTTACGGAAAGTAGTAGATTAAGATGGCTAAAAATCCACCATCTTTCATAAGGACTATACACAAATACCAATTACTATTTTATACTAGTTATTTGTTTTTGGAGTCATAAGTACTTGAGTAACATGTTTTTACTAATTAAGTTTCAAAATTAAATATCGATCATAAGTGAAATTAATTGTAATTTGTACAATTTTCATTGTGATTCTTTAAATTCAAAAGCAATTATCTAATGTGTAGGTACATGTTTATAAAAACACACACATTCGAATTTTTACGTTTTATTAATAGTCAGATTCCCCCCTCCTACATATAACTGCAAGTAAAAGAATGATATTGCTTGCATCTAAAAATGTTAAAATTTCTTACCGTTAAATAGTTAACTTAAAAATTAATGAATTAATTAAAATAATTTTAAACATTGATAATATTCGAAGTGAAAGTTAATTTTGAGTGAATAGTATTCATAATAACGTCGTTAGACATTTGAAAGTAATTTTAGAAGAAATTGTAACTATTGGATACTTTAACTTCAAAATGCACATTTAAACCAAACCAATACATATTTGTTAAGAAATATTTTATTTTTAAATCTCAATAAACATTTTTTAAACAATTGGTTTGATTGAAAGTCAATAAATGCAACAGACTTTTATGCATTTTTTCCCTTCCGTATATTAAACAAAATTTGCGCTATCACAACTTGAATGAAGTGCTATAGATCATACATCTCTGCAGAAGTTGTATTCAAAGTCAGAAACTTGGTTTTCTTTAACAACACACTCGGAAAAATTCTTGTACCTAAAAATGTTTCGAAGATTTTCAATATTTCAATATTTTACTATACATTCGTAGCTTTTCAGGATGCGACAAAGAAATAAAAAAAATATCTTAAACGTCTTTTTTAAATGTTTTTGAGCCGTGTTTTTGAATTTTAGAGACAACATGTACCGTAAAAAAATAAATGAACCAGAAGCAGAACAGATACCAATTGAAACTGATTCTATAAAAATGGAATTCGATCACAGGTGCATACATTTTAATATCCGTACTCTGAGCAATAAGCACGAATTTAGTTTAAAATATTTGTTTTTAGCAACAGTTCACGAAAAAATATAAAAATTACCTTTCATAGTTAAATCTGCAATGAATTCATACTTGTCAGCAGATTCTTCTTCGTCATTTATCTAAACGTGAAAAAAATGTACATGTTAGAATTAAAGCCGGATGACTGATATTGCATTTAAATTAATACTTTATTTAAATGCAGAAAATAATATTTACTGGTCTTGGAGTGCCTTTCATTATTTCTGGAAATTTATATTTCTCAAGAGTTGGAAACAGCTTTTTACGATAATTTGCTCTGAAAAAATAATATACGTTCAATTTCAGTTCATTGAATTTAAACAAATGGAAGAAAATAGTAAAGTTAGGAAAGATATTTAACATAGAAAATTTTATACCTATTAAAATGACAGTATAATTACTAAAAAGAGCTATCAGTAATTAATTTTTACCAGAGCATTAAAAGCATACGTTCTGACAAGTGTCTTTAGAATTTAGAGTAATCACGAGTAATTTAGCACGTTTATTGAAAAATAACTATCAATAATTTATATTTTATCAGACAATAAAAAGTATACATTACTAGAGATACCGTATTTAGTTTTATTACAGATTTTACTTCACATGTGAATTTTAATATTTCCTTGATTTACAACTAACGGTTCATTAAAACATTACAATTAAAATAGCACTATAAAGAACAATTCCTTGATTTACAATTAAAATAATTTATCCAGCAATTCATGTAAAAATGTAATATATTTTATTCCTTATATTTTATTTTATTTTTTCAAAACTATTTTCCTAATAAACATGAAATGGAATCATTTTCCCAAATTTAGTTGCAAATAAAAAAATTATGAGGGTTAAAAAAAGAATAAAGATTTAAAAATTACATGTCGTTTTAGACGAATGCGATTTATCTTTGTCATCAATGAAATATTCAAACAACGAAACATACTTCAAGAAATCAGCAAGAAATTGTAAAGGTTTACCAGTTGTGTTACAAATCATAAGAACAGTACTGAAAGTTTTAAGACATGTACATTAAAACACTGATAAATGTTGTTTATTTTTCATTTTAACAAGTTTATATACTTGTCCGCATAGACTTTCGTTTTCTTGTCATTCAGAAAAGCAATTTCTGAAATGCTGTTTTAGTAACGCGAATAAATTAAACTTTGTTTATAAAAAACTTTAGAGTTTCAGTGCTGACAAACGATTTTCTAAATAAGTCTTAAAGAATTACTTTTATAATGAGCGCTAATATATATATATATATATATATATATAGAAAAGGCAAAGACTAGAGGACATAAGATATGGTGTTTAAGACTGCCAGAATAATTGAAATTACCATGAAATTCTGATTTTAAATATTCTGAGCTAACATCCTCAGAGTGCGCATAATTTGAAAAATCACTGTGCTCAAAAGCATGCTTTCAAATGTCTTATGTACCAAGCAGAGAGTCGAGAAGATAGAGTAGAGGGGTACTAAAAACAGCCCTATTATTCTTGCTAAGAATTTTTTTAAAAACAACGTTACCATTCAGATAGGATCTATTATAAAGGCTAGCTATGCAACCGCACATTCAATCACGAAAAATTCGAAATCATTTTCAGCAGGAGTATTTATTAAAAATGATTGTATGATTTACCCTGATAAGAAAGGCTGTAACGACCGCCCTTTATTACTCGGCTCTAGCACCATATATATCTTAACAATATGTATTGAGCATTAGTGATTAGTGACTCCATTTGAAGACATAAGAAGGAACCAAAATGTTTTATTATTAGTCAGTGATGGATAGTTAAAGTCGCTCACTCTCGAATCTCAAATTAACTTATGAATTCTAACATTTAGGATCAACCAATAAACACTTCTCTTACCAGTTCACTTACATGATTCAATCACTTTACAAACAGCTGATTCTTATTCTAGTACTTATTCTGTTTCAATCTACAAAACTAATAGAAGTATTTCAATCCAAATTACAAAACTCTGTTGTAACGTAGCTTCCTATACGACTACCTGCATCCCCGTTTTTGTTTTATGGCACCCCATGCAAAGAGACATAATAAAAGGTTTATTTCTCCAAAGCGGGCAATAGATAGGCCACATCTGCTGTCAGCTGCAATGGTACATTCATTAAACACGTGGTCCTGCTGCACAAGTATGGTAGGGATAATTTGTTATTGTGAGGAGGAAATTCTAGGAATTATGAACTGTGCATTGGGGCCAATTCGTATGATTTTAGACATGTGGCACCAGAATGGGCGTGAGTCAAACTAGACATTGTCCTGAAAGAACGAATGGTGTTAGAGACAGAAACGGAGGTTGCTTGTGCAAGTCGATGTACGTCCAATGAGGAATGGAAAAGAGCTGAAGGGGGCGTGAGATAACCCTGCCCAGGTGGTTTAATACAGACGAATGGAAAAAAAATAGGGAACTAGATAGGAGAATGAGACCCAGTGAGTTAGGAGTGGAAAAACATACCTTTATTTGGTCTAATTTGGCGGATCTGGGATGATACGAGATCAAGTTAAAAGTACCTACCCGTCGATGAGACTACAAAGTATCTGATATAAGGGATTAATGATGAATGTATTATAACTAAAGAAATAGTTTCTTTAGGGCCTATGAAAAAAAAAACGACAATATCGAGATATATATGTGGTGCAGTGGACAAAATTATTTGGCTCTTACCAACAAATCTGATATAGTTACAGAATGGCGCTCCAGCTAAGATAGCTGGGGAAAATAGGCTATTGATCGAATGTATTGTCGAAAACTTTCGGGATATGTAGTACCATTGCATAATACACAGAGAACATTTACTCGTAAAATACTTCAAAATAAAGAATAACATGCAAATTGACGTCTAAATCGTGAATTTTATGATGGCCGGAGATTGAATCACCAAATATTCCAGTATTTTCTCAAAAATTTGGATTATGCATAAGACAATATTGTACATTTTACAAAAATACGGTTGATCAATTGAGAATTAATGTTAAAGTGATTTTATGTTGTACTTAGTGACATCATATCAACAAATATACTTAAAGCAATGTCGATGTCACCTGAGATCTTATTTAAAATTTTTGGTAGATTCGACTTCTCTTTTAAATGAATTAAATCTGCGCCTTCATGATAAAAATGAACTTACCAGTAAAATATTTCAAAACATAAACACATTTCAAGTAAAATTTGAATCATATATATATATATATAGCAAAACTCAAATAAATACAATTATTTGTTTGCATTTCAAAACATTGTTTTAATCCTGAAAACGGAGACAAAGTACACGGTCTTATACTTAGATTTGTTACAAGAATTTGAAAACAAATTTCAGATTTTTTAAAAAATAATCCAAATTTTAGTATTTTTGTGACTCCAATCATACTCGATTCAGATATGCTGCCAACCAACTTTCAAGTAGAATACAGAGAGTTGAAATCTGGCATGCCTATGAAAGAGAATTTCAGCCATATCTCCTTATTGGACTTTTATTAGCCACACCTGCCCAGAGATAAATATCAAGATTACCATTCCATGGGGAGGTTATTAATAATGACACTTCAATAAAATTTAAGGTCTTATATGCAATAAGATTATGAAGGTCGTTCAATAAGTCCTCATAAATTCCAAGGCATGGTGCTCGTCGCATCGAAATTGGTTTGTTTTTATGAAGCATCATGACTCATTAAACAGTTGTCTAAGTCTCAGTTACTCGTATTCGCGATCATGACGCCTTGGACTTCAAAAATTCTTCACTGGAACTTTTCCAGCCGATTAGATCATCCTCATCTTCTTTGGTGCAGATTTAATGGAAGTAAACAATTGTTTTGTTTATTGTTAGGTTTCCGGTGTATCCATTTATCGTCAACGGGGACAACACGATGTGGCAGCAAATGACTGCAAAACCAACACGAACTTATGAATTAATGAGGAGTTTGTTTCAGCTCCGTTTAACAGATGGAATCACTTAGTGGTAACAACAACTTACCTTAATGATGTCATTTATCTATCAACTTATTTGAATCCCCTTCGCACTTGCTACATTCTCAAATGATTGGTTAATTGAAATAAACGGATACAATCGAGAAATTAGTTTCTTTTCACTATCTCTTGTAATGCCTTCCATCATTATACATCATTCACGTAAGCTTTTAATAATTCAACCATCAAATTCCAGTATCGAAAAAGACGTCTGAAGTGGGTTCATATCCGATCATCATTGTTGCCAACTAAATGACATCACACAGCAATGAAACTCTTTTCAATTTTAAAGCATATGATTATCACATCTATGGATGGAGGACGAATGTTTCCAAGCAAGCTTTGTATTGAAAAGGCATACAAGTACGGCAATTACTCCCGGTGTAATATTGTGGAGTGTAATCATCTATTTACACTAGGTTGTCTTTAATAGTCCTGCATTCAACAAAATCTCATCGACATATTAATTTCCTGTTATGACTGTTTACGTTAGGTTTCATGGCATATCGTCCTCGTGTCATTTCTAAAATAACTGTGATCAAAAATGCTCTAAACAGTTCACATATCTTTTAATTGTCTCGGTGATGTTCTGGCTCCTTCTTGGTAGATCACAGATCTCTTAACATTTAGCTGTTAAATATGTATAGATATTTAAGATTGCTTGATTTAGGTATCAGAAAATATGAAATGTAAAGTCTTGAATCTGTCAGAAGAGGAGATTAAGACTTACTATAATTTCTTACCTAGCTGTACAAAAGCAAGTATTGAATGCAGGGGTGATTTCACCAATGAGTGACTGTAACATTAAATGTATAACGGCTAATTTTTATTCGTTATACGGAATGAAGTTTCAATCATTTTATCATTAATATATCAAAGTTTTATGCTTGCTTAGCTTCAATGAAAGTTAATACTTTCTTTGTGGTGTTTATTTATTATTTACTTTTTCTTTTGCAGAAAAGTGTAGCATTGAAGATTAACAAAAAGAGAAAAACTTCAATCTTCCCATTTCTAAACAAAGACTCAATACACAAGTAATGTGTTGCCCCTTTTCCTATAAAAGTTTTCCACCTCCATCCAAAATAAAGAATTAAAATAATATCGATAAATAATGAAATTTTTTAACATGAGTTTTTCTTTCAAACTTCATACTGCTTAGCATAATTTTTTATACCTTAAACTTTAAGAGCTAAAAGGAACGTTGAATTGAATTAAATTTATTCAATAATTTGTTTGAATAATTTATTTTATTATTTGACGTTTATTAAATTTATCATCCATTATTAATAAAAGAGAGTTTAAGCAATGACCCCTTCACCTTGGCGACGGATTTGGTAACCATTTGGCGACTTGATGAGAAACTTGGCATAAAATTTAATTCTTTAAATAATTAGTTGTAATCAATTAATTTTTTAATTATAATTAAATTATCGTATTGTCATTCCAAACAATAATGTATAGAAAATTTCAGTTCAATTAAGCACTTTAAAAGGGGAGAAAAAAGCTTTTAAAGTTTTGACCCAGATTAAGTTACAATATGAGTAGAAGAAAACCCATTAATATTCATTGAAGTCATAAGGTTCCTACCAAAAATTTAAAAAAAATAGGCAAGTGAGCATTGAATGTTAGTAGGGTTTGAATGCTTTTTGAATGAAATGACAAATAACTAATGCAAATAAATTGCTACGCATAAGAGCTAGCAATTTTTTATCTAAGGCGGATTCAGATGAAACCTTTTTTTTTTCCTTCCTCCATCCACACCCACATCCACCCACATACAGTTAAGCTATTGAAAATTCAAACAGGTTTAGTTCATTAGTAACGTAAATTGACAATAATAGTGAAACACATGGAAAAAAAGTATTTTATATAATATTCAGCAGAATTTGATGATTTAGCAAAACTTACCTCGAGATAATGCTGGGTGACCTCGTTTCTAATAAGTCATTCATTTCGTCGAGAGTGAGGAAGAAAATTAAATCTGCGTCGGGTAAACGTCCTTCAGACACCATTTGTTTTGCAAGGCGTCGGAATCCTTGCCTCCAGTGATCAAAAGATTTTATGGAGAGAGACTGGAATAATCAAAAATGCAGACGATTAATTTCTGATGCCTTTATATATAATAAAAAAATTGCTGTAATCTTTTCTTTAATGTATGCCTTTATTTAAAATACGTATTGTAAAATAATTTGTTTTATCATTTTTAGTACAATTGCTTTATCATTGGTTTCTTTTTATTTGCTTTGTATTGTAATCTGTATACTATTTTACCGTTTTACCTATATGATTTTCTTATTCTAATCGGAGGTTGTTCTTTGTTACTTAAATTTCTCTCTCTCTCTCTCTCACACACACACACACATCTAACACAGTTTTTTTTTTTTTTTTTTTTTTTCCCCTCTTAACCTTGTCATTTCAAGCATTAAAGAATTTTTTACTTTAAAAAGTGTTAAAAAATATGAATTTTTACGGTTAAACTAGCTGGAAATTTTTCTTATGAAAGATACTGTTTAGTATTGTGAATAAAAAAACATAAAAAAAATTGTTATAATTTTGTGAATAAAAAAATTTCCTAGAATTTTCTGTATCATTCAGCATTGTATGTTTATTATACTTGTATATTGTTCATGCATGTTAACCTTTTTAAAATCATACAAAGCTTTTTTATAAATTTATAGACAGTTAAAAGATTTTTTTCTATAAAATAGATTATTATTTTTAATAACTATGTGAAAGTGCCATACAAAAAATAGTCGCATTGAATATAGAAATAGATATATTCTACGCCACAAATCTCATGCAATTTCGGTGCTCATTTTAAAATAACAGTAAATTTAAATATACATAAGATATTAAGAATCAAAAATAGACATGATGGACATGAAATAAAATATCATAAGAGTTTCAACACACACACTCACAAAAAAGTATTTTAGTTTTTCACCTTTAATTTTGTCATTAAGTAATTGATTAAAAATAATGGATATTATATTCTTCTGGAATAATATATGTGCTTCAGCTAGAGATTTTCTGATTTAATTCTACAATGTATTCTGATAAAGAAAAGAACAAATTAATGCATTACACTCATTAATGTGTTCATTTAATTAACTGTTATAATTAAATTTGCGTGTTTGCAAAACATTTTGCATAAAAACTTTCACGTGTATTTTTTTTAAGAGAAAAAACAAATAAAAGTTGTTTATAGAATTTATGTAAGATAATTCTCTTACGTATTCAATTATTTGAAAGTCTGAAAAGCTGACTAATATTCCTTTAAGAAAATTAGCAACAAAAATTATTTCTGCTTCAAAACTTTTATTCGTTACATGAAAATATAAATCATGTAAATAGAAGCTAAGATCCTACCAGTTCAATTTATACTATAAGAGAAACTCCGTGGATGCGGCTCAGAGTTTCTTAAGAGAATAGTCTGAGCATTAATATTGTGGCCGGCGATATCTTAGTCGAGTCATGAGTTCGAGTCCAACCCGTCGTCTAGAATGGAAGATGTAAGTTAAATTTGTTAGATTTTTAAGTCCTTATGTTGGCGTGTCAGGGACATAGATGTGAAAAATTGGGTATCAGCTGAAGTTTCGACTTTGTCTCCTGGCAGTGGCTCAAAATTGCAAGATATGTTAGTTGTAGTTACGTGACCAAGGGGTTACGGTCGCTTTTTCCAGCAAATTATGAATTTGCTGGAAAATGCCACTAAGACCTAATGACCACTCCTAATGCTGCTCCTAATGCCACTAAGACCCGCAATATAACAGGGCTGATGCACCTTAAATCTGTCAAGGCTCCAACTACTCCCGTTTGTAGGGTATGGAAGAATAGAGAGGAAATGCCAAATCAGGTTTTGTTCTCGTCACCTGAAAAATATTCAAATTTTCTAGATCCGTCGTTGATAGCTTTTGGGGAGCTAAGTGCGGCGTAATTCAACAATCAATAAATTATCAATCAGTGGCTGTAGATTGCTGACCTTGTGACTGGTAGAAATAGGCAGATGGAAAACGTTCAATAAATAGAAAAGAGACTCTGAATGCTTAAAGCAAAACTATGGAGAGAAAAGTTAGATGAGAATATGAACTTACTTTTCCAGCTTCTCTTCCTCTAACAGCTCTGCGACATTGGGGTACAACAAACCTCAACAAACACCTAGAAGTAAAATTTTTTGTTAAAAATATTTGAAAGCTAAAACTCTTAAGTGGTTGGTTAAAAAAATTATAGCAATATATTTGTATACTTAGACATGAAACTCAAAGGTACACGAAGTTGTGAAAAGATTTTATCCATGCTGTCATCGTCTTTCTTTGTGTCTTCTTTGGTTGCAGTAACAAGATTCTGAGAGAGAAGGAATAGAAATACATAATATAATACATAGTGTATATTTCTAGTTAATTGTTTTTAAATAAAATGAAACTCTTGTTTAGTTTGAAACTATTAAAATTTTTTAGATAAGTTGTATAAAATTTTGCATAGTATACTCCACACTAATCTGAAATAATTTGCTCTAATTTTGAGAACCAAGACTACCTACCTAATACTATCTATTTAAGAATATCCGTCAATCAGTCATTTGAAAAACGCAAAAGAAATGCTAATCCTACTTATTTTCTACTTATACCTTTAAACTAAAACTATACATTTATTTGAATGCAATAAATTTGCACTTGAAAGAGCAAAAACTAAAAAAGAAATACTTTTGCTCTTACAATCTTCCTCCGATTATGCTTTTTCGTATACAACTTAATTGCATTCAATTAAATACACTAATCTAGATTTGAGGGAAAAAGTGAAAATTCCATAGTATTAACATTGTGTTTATGAACTCACAATGGTTGGTAGAAGGGAGCTTAAATACAGGATATTTTATCCCTTATAAGCAAAGCTCGCATAAGTCTATTGTTTCATTTACATGGCTACTGAAAAAATAAGCAATGAACGTGATAATTATAATGTGCATAAATGGAACTTTTTAATAACATTGAATAAGTAATTCATATTGTTATTACTATTTAATTAAATCAGTGGTATTGTACTTTCCTCTTCACAGTGAATGATTCTTTTTCCCTAAGAAAATCTTCGGTGTTACTTATACTTATAGTTTTAATTCTACAATATTTTTTTTAAAAAGAAAACAACTGATGGGCAAAGAAATATTCCGATAATGAAGCAATTCTGTTTTGAGTCTGTTATATTTTTGATAAGGTTGTAGATACTTCAAGTGCATTCAAACACAGGTTCTAAACGTTTTAATCAAATTATACGAGTATCGTATATTCGAGAAAAAAATTTCTAACTTATTTTTATCTTTTTTGTTTTTAAATTATTTGTAACATTTTAACTTTCCATTTTGCAAAAGGGAAATGCACTGTTTTAATTTGTCAAATATTATATTACTTCTTAGAATTTTTTATTTTTATTTATTTATTTATTTGCAAAATTCAAGAAAAAAAATTTTTTTGCTTGGTATTTACTGAAATATATATATACCTCAGAATCGGATTCATTAATATTCACAGATTTAATTCGCGATGAATGTGCAGCATTTTTACCTGCAAATCTAATAATATGAGACTGATGTTTCAGCAAATAGATCTGTGAGCTTTTAAATGCTGAATCATATTGTTGATTGTTTTACAATCTTAGACATGTATGGAACGCATATGGAAACATGAGAGGTATAAAGATCCTCTTAAATCAGAACATTCCATTGCTCTTACATTCGTGATCACGACCGTACCTGATAAGTAGATTTTGTACTTGATTTTGCCAGATTATCGAGCATTAAAATGACTTTAACGGAGATATCAAAGATTAATCCCTCTCTATATAAATTTAATCGAATAAAACATGTATTTAGTGTGTTTACAAACATTCTGAACATGTGTAGATATTAAAAATATGAGACAAAAATTTTTGGTCCATAATTGAATTTTTTGTATTGATAAAATACACAGAACAAGAGTTATACAATTTAATACAGCACAATGATAGTGCAGATAAGTTGTGACAAGCTAATCTAGTCACATGCTTATACTTGTTAATTTTATTAGCATGTGAAGAACGCTTTCTGAGCTTTTGCTGTTCAGTGCACGATATGTGCACACAGTTATAATATTTTGCAAACATAATATGTAATC
This sequence comes from Nephila pilipes, assembly GCA_019974015.1. Lineage (NCBI taxonomy): Eukaryota > Metazoa > Arthropoda > Arachnida > Araneae > Nephilidae > Nephila > Nephila pilipes. The sequence goes on along the minus strand of BMAW01067696.1, from coordinate 22,652 downwards.
CGTTAATAAAAAAGAAACATTGTCCTGTCATAAAAATGACAGTTACGATAAACACTGGGCGCAGATGCAAGCAATATTATTTCGCGACGGGGCAGCCAAAGTCAATAAATTCCCGGTTATACTCAAAAAAATACTATAGGGAACGTCTTGCCGGAATACAAAATGTGCCAAAGCATAGAATCCCGGATAAAAGAAAGGTTACCGTACCATCGAAATTCATTGTAACTGATAGTATATTGTTGTTAAGAAGAATATAAAACTAGAATTCGTTGTTTTTTATAATGTCATCGTCGTTTTACAGTAAAGGAATTTTAAATTTTAAGGAATGAATAACGAAAATAACAGGGATATAAATGTAAAATTTTGAAATAATGTTCTTTTTCGACAGATGAAAAAAATTGTGTGGGATTAAAGTAAGCTATCAGATAAAACAATGGAAAGGACAACTAAAATGGTGAAAAACTTGTTGGTATCTAAAATTATCAAATTGTAAATGATTAAAACTGTGAAAAGTATAAGGAACTTTAATGAGAACAGCAAATCCTCATCATCTAGAGTACCAAAGTCGAAATAATTTTCTTACAGACGTCAACATATTAACAGTATTAAAAGATAATTTAATCAGAAAAAATTAATAAGTTCTTAAAGATAAAACAAATTCTTATGAAAAAATAACAATGACCTCTTTACATATTTAACACCTTAATCACCACATAAAGCAAGTGTGTCTCACGTATAATGTTTTTATTTAGACAGGGACTATTAACGTAATAAAGAGTAGCTGCTACTGTATTAAAATAGTGAAAAAAAAAAAGATCCAAATAACACTCATTTCACCCCAAAAATGAAGTTGTTTCTTAAATTCCTCCCTCACTTCCCAAGTGGCCGCAATAGCCTAGTGGTCATGGTTTCGGATTCGTGGCAGGCGGTTTTCCTTCAGTCGAGGAATCGAGCCTTGGCCGCTAAAGACCCACCGTGTAGCCAGGGCTGAAGCACGTTAAATCTGTCGGGGCTCAAAATCCTCCCGTTGGTGTGGTGGGGAAGTTAGGAGAGGGGGTGTCGTCCTCGAATTGACCGAATTGTCACTTGACCAAAGTTCAAAATTGCGAGGTCCGTCGCCAATAGCCCTCGTGTTGCTTCTAGTGCGACGTTAAAAAAAAAAAACTAAACTAAACCAAAAAAAACTCACTTCCCAAGACAGTTTTTTCGATTACGTGATTATTACCATTGCAACGACTATAGTAAACATTACTGTATATATAAGACAAACAATCAGATTTTTCATTCCTTTTTCCCCTCCTAAAGAAAATGGCACTATTTCATTAACTTTTCCCGAAATAGAACTTATTCGATTACGGATATGCTTTGTGGGGGCCAATTAAAATAAACTACAGAAGTAGAGACTTTGAGTTCTTGTCTCCAAAATTTACCCATAATTATTTTTCATCCCTGGATTAAAAACGATAATCCGTCTGTCTTAACCGATCTGCATTTATTTGAGCTTGAATGAACTATCCAGACAAGTCTCCATCAAACTTTCGGCAGGTATCTGCCAAGACGGACAACATTTGTAAAGCCTCTACAACATATTTTACTTTTAAAAGATTTTCTTTACAAAATTGTTTGACATAAGCAATACATTTTCTTAAGTTTTTAAATAATATTATTAAGTTTCTTAACTCAAAAGAAATGGAAATAATTGCTTTTTAATATTGACTAGTTATTTATTAATAACCTGGGGAAAATAAGAAAGAAGTTACTTATTTTTGAACACTAAATAGTTTTAGATTACCGAATTTCTTACATATATTTTATTTGCATAAGAAACGCATCGTTGATCCGCCAGAGCCGTGTAGTAGACAATCCTATTACATGGTTTAATATTTATTATTCTTTTAGCCACCCAAAAGGGGAAAAATTTTAGCCAACGATAGAATGGCCACGCGATCACTAAATATATATTTAAAAGACAGTATTTTCTGAATATCTTTTATGGTCTGTTTCTTGTGAGTGAGTGAGCGAGAAAGTCACTCACTTATTGACTGAATCAATCAATCAATCAAATTTCCATTCCGTAGTTACACTACCGTTTGCTTTAATTCTAATATGAATAATTTATAATTATTTTTAAGAAGTTAGCACCTTTGGTGGCTAAATTTGCTCGATGCAAAGCTTTGCAAGGGACAATTTTTTTCTTTTTTTACGTGCTATTACTATCTTTATTACCTAGCAGATCTTCTTTAGCCTCATGGTCTGAGAACTTCTTTTAGTTCCCCTGGGTAGACTTTCAGTTGGAACATTTTTTTAAATTAATAAATTGATTAAATTATACAATTTTTATATTCATTATATTCACTGGATGCTATCCGATATTTTTTGTAATTTTGATTAATTCTATGAGTCTGTGAATAGAGATTCTATGATTCATTAAATTTTGAATCCCTGTTTCCTATTGGTAATACTGGGCTCTTTAAGATAAAGAATTAAGATATGAGAATAATGAAAGGCACTGCATGCTAAATCTCCATCAGAAAGAAAGTAAGGAATAATTTTAAATTCTCATAGATTAATGAAAAATATGTTAATTATTTGAGTTGGTCCTTTTATCTAATATTAACAGTATCTAAATACTTCTTGAGTATATTTTTCAATGTTAGAGTAGATAAATTATGTGCTTCAATCGTAAAGAAATTGATTTTGTAGCATAAGTTTCTTAATAAGTCCTATTTTTATTTAGGAAAATCTTTTTTGTCATAGAGTTCGATTTGCGTCGTATTTCTTCTTTGCATTTCTTACAACTTGTCTATTTTAGATGTCAATAAAAAGTGAGACAAGTTCTGATATTATCAAAAATTGGTATTAATTTTCATGCTTTTAATTGTTTTCCAAGATCTGCGTGATTTAGAATTTCCAAAAGGGAGAAAACTTGTTCCTCAATAAGCCATTTTGTTGAAGCCCTGTTTTTTTGCTTTTGTTAGAAATACGAAATTTTTTTTTTAATTTTATTATTTTTATTGCAGATATTAGTATAACTTACCTGTAAAAGCCTGACTAACAGCTTAGGATCCATTCCCCACGTGATTGATCGTACATCAAACTGGAAAGAAATGTAAAACAATATAGCGATAAAAAGAAAAGTACTCTCCTTCTCATATTTATAAGGAAGTCGATGTCTTTGAAAAACGAAGTTAAAAGAAAAAAAAGAGTAAAACACATAACTTAGAAAACTTGCGAAACATACTTAATTTATCCATTCTACATAACTAAATTATCACTTTTTCAAAAAAAAAAAAAAATATGAAAAAAAATTCAAAATAATTTTTTTCTACATTTTAATGTCCACAATAATAACAATTAAGATCTTGTTGCTTTATTTAACTTATGAGTGAATAATTACAAATCAATATGCAAATTTTTTAACTGTGAGGATATATATATAAAACTAGATTCATATATGAATTTTGAAATTTTCTCGAATTAACTTTAATTAAAATGCCTCGAAGAAAAATAATTAATAAAATTCGAGGTTGATAAGTGTGGTTTTTACGCGGAAGTGGAATGCCAATTCGTTGTATAGCTAAAGAAATTCGAAAATCTAAAACTGCTGGAGAAAAATGTGAGATCAAATGTGGAATTGATGGCTCGATACAGAAAAGATATGAGACAAAATCAAAGCTATCTCACAGAAATGAAAGATGCATTCGCCGTCTTGTTGCGCCACTCAAAGGAGAGTTTGAAATTGTCCGTAATTTTAATATAAAATTTTTGACGCCAACAATTACATATTTATTAAATAATTATGAGTTTTCTCAAAATATGCCGAAATGAATAAAAACAACTTTTAATCGATAAACAAGAAATGGTAATTAAGGATGTAATACCGATTGAAAAAATGTATATTTCCACATGAGATACGCTTTAATCTTGGTTTTAACTTACGTCAGGATCTAGGGAAATTTAAAGACCTGGATGCAGCAAGCGCTTTACAGGCGAATCTTTCGTGTTCGGCGAAGCAGTTTGGGCTCACAGCAAAACGGACTCAGTAGTTGTGACTACTAATATGAACAATGAGGAGTATCTACAAATCCTGGACATGTAACTCTCAGCATATTATTCATTTTTAAGGGGTAATAGTTTTATTTTCTAATAAGATGAAACATTTTCTGGACAGAAAAAATGGCTTAAGAAAGGAACATCAATATTTAGATGCAGTTAACTAACTACCCAGGCCTAAGTATTCTAGAAAAAGTTTCCGCTTATTTTGCTATAAAAGGTTGTGACATTGGGCTATTCGCGGTTTCTCTTCACTAACCTTGGGGACTTTTAATTAAGATTGATTGTTTTCGCTAAGCAACCTTTGCTTAACCAAAAATGAAACGTGAATATGTAAAGTAATTATATAAAGTAGCTAGAAATGAAGTGATGTGGGTGAGTTAGGAAATATATAAACTCCGACTGAAAGTAGAAAGAGAGAGGCTGAAAGAGAGAGGTTGTAGGAGAAGTGAAGCTGAAGCTATAGATAAGCTGATTGAAGTAAAGGGTTAGATGAAAGGTTGCTACAAGACGTTCCTTTGCTGTTGTTCTCAACAGTTTGTATAAAGTCTGAGTTGCAACCGAGGAAGGATTAGTGGTAAGAGTCTGTTAGATTACTATTGGTGGGTTAAATTGAGGCTAATAGAAATATTACCCGGGAGAGCATATATAGTTGTTGTTATAGTAAATAGAAGTTAATAAATTCCGTAAATATTGTTCTAGTGTCTCTTTGATTATTTGTGTCATAGTGTTTAATAATTGAATCTAGTGATGGCACAAGATGAAGCCCGGGTCGGGCGGACGTAACAAGGTTATGCAAGAAGGAGGCAATATTATTCATTTGATGAACTTGAGGCTAACATGAATCTATTAGCATGGGAAAGTATTGATCCAGAATATTAGAAAAAACTTGTTGACTCAGAATGGTTCATTGTCTCACAGCTATAAAAGGGGGCTCTACAAAATATTATATAAAAGAATAACTGTAAAAATGATGAAAAACTGAAGTATTCTTATTTTTCTATTATATTTTTAATTTTATCAAAAAGGAAATGATAAGTGTTTGAAAGCATTGTCCATACCTATAATTTCAGTTACTAAAATTTATTTTTACCTGTGTCACTAATAGTATCTAGTATTATATAAAATAAAATATCTGCTGGCCATATAATTATGAGTACCAGCGTATTCTTAAAACTTTTTTTCTAAATCTGTGTTATAGATAATAACCAAAAGAAATGAAAAAACGTTCTTAAAGGTAATATCTAAATTCAACTTACTTCTTTCAGGCATCTGTGTCCATGTCTTTTGAGAAATTGCCGAAACTTATAACCAGCTAGCGATGTCGATGTTTGCAGCCATTCTTCGGCTTCCTAAAATATATAATATGCAGAACAGCTTGTTATCAAACTTACAAAAAATTATTTGCCTAATGAAGGGGTTGTCCAGAAATTATATTCACTTTTTAAAAAGTTTCGAGTCTGACGTGGATGTGATAACATTTTTTTAAAAGAATGTTGGCAGTTTTACTTATATTCAGAGTTTTATCTACCACAGCAAACATTATACAGAAAATTAAATGCTTATCCATCTTTTACTGAAGTTTATAAGACATTTTGAAAAAGTGAAAAAATTTTTTTGGACATTTAAAGGTAACAAAATTTAATTAAATTTGACAAAAAATATTTTGTACCTCGATAGACAACGAATTAAATTTTTCACTGCCTATATCCTTCACTATTTGATTGGCGACTTCCTGGAGAAAGAGAAAAAAAAAAATCTTAGATCATAAACAGATTTGAAATGTTATTATAATTGAAGGTTCTTTCCTTACCTGCATTGCTTGTGGAACATTAGCACTCTCTACGTCTGATGAAGTGGCCAGAAGTCTAGCAAAATCGCTATAAACATCAGTGTCAAAACCTAATGGGTAATTAAGTTTAAGTTGAGAGCTTATTACATGTGTTCATAAGTTGTGATACATAAATTGCTACTTCATCAAATTGCGAGGGTGGATAAAAAAAAGCATATTTTAACGACAGATGGCATTGCTAAGTTCATTTGGTGTTACCTTTTGTGAGTTGTAATTTATTGAATAAGAAACCAAAATATATTCAATTGCTACTACCACGTCGAGTTGTCACCATTAATGGGATCTGGATTCATCATCATATACCAGAAACCAGCAACAATCTAAACAATGGAGTTTCTACTGATGAATCTGCTCCAAAGAATACAAACACGACCTCATCGGCTGAACAAGTTATGGCAGAGAGCGTCATACATGGGACTACTTAGAAAAAGGGAAAATGATTGATGCACAATACCACGTTACACCGTTTCCCTTTCCTAATACTCTATTGCCTAATACGGGTATTTTCTGAACCACCCTCGCATTCTGTATGACAGAGTAAAAATTGAACCATAAATTTAAAACATTCCCCTAAAATTGCTCTACACTATTATTTGCTATAATATGTTATAAATATTATTCAAACAATTTTTATTCATTTGAACGTATGCATATTAATAACAAATTGATAATGTTTTGATCAAAACATTTAGATCGTTTATTCAGTGAGAATGTGAAATTATCACTCATATCAGAAAGAAGTATAAATACTCGACATAAAGTTTATTTAAGAGAAAATTACTTAAAGAAATGAAATAAACAACAAAAAAATATACTGTCATCGCAATAGAAGAAATTATTATAAATAATTAAATAATAATTACAATTACTAAACAATTTAAAATAATGTGAATTAATAGAATATATAATATACTATGGTTGGAATACAATTTATCATTAGGTTTGACGCATTTTTCCTTATAAGTATGCCAAGCCAGAAGACAAATTAAGACTGCCTTTGCCTAATGTTAGAGACTGATACACAAATTCAGAGAATATTTTTACGTATAAAAAATTACCCTTAATTAATTTATGTTAAAGAGATAAAGGTGCATACAATTCTTTATCATACAACATTCCTAAAATTTAAAAACAGCCTATAGCTAAACTTTTTTCCCTTTAACATAAAATTACTTTTGGTATTAAAGTGTATGAGGCAAAGTATGGAATGCATTCGATGCAGATAAAAGGGATTGATTTAGATATGATTGATGAACTTTTAAGATGTTGTTCTCAATACGACAGCTTTTTCGAAATATAATAATAGTCTTCGTTCGTTTTTCTATTTGCGAAAATATTCAGCGTTTGAGTCCTATTCTACTTATTATTCGGAGGAGACTGTTTGAAAAATAAATTGTATGTGATCCACGAAACAAAAATTTAAAGTTAAAAACACTTTTAAGAATCTATTTAATTTTGATTTATTGTCAGTGACTTTTTTGGATTTGTGTTCAAATATATGTTAAGAAAAAAATATCATTCAATGTTAAAGAAGAAGAATCATTTATAAATAAAATCTATTTCATTTTACCAAATGCTCAAAGACAAATTTTATTTCAAAAGTAAATTATATTGGTTTAAACTCGAACAGATTGCGTTTCTAATTAAAATCTATTTCCCCTTATAAAAATAGTGCTGATTCATTCCTTTCAAAAAAATTTAATCGAAATAATATTATAAAACCATTCGAAGATGTGTACATTTGAAAACGGAAATTTAAAAAGTAAACTTAAAAATATTTATGAACTGTACAAATACAGAACAAAAATAAATCACAAGAAAAAGTATCTGTCCTTCCAATATATAGTTTTCTAACATTATGGGAAGAAACATGATTTTATATACATAATTCTTCATAAATATATCATTGTGTAATAATAACAATAATAGTATTGATTTAAAACTTACTTCCTTTAGCTTGACATAGAATTGTAAACATGTACATATTCCAGTTTGAAGAACCTTCTGAACAATCTATATGTTTTCTTCCAGCCTATAAAGAAAAAGCCTCTCGTAAAAGTTTGGATACTAAAAGTATATCACATTGAAATATTAGCCCCCCGAGATGTAACATCATGAAAGAAGCATCCAAACCGTGTGAAAGCTTCACCATGCAAATACCGCGATTGGATATGAAATGGTTAGCAATTCAGCGCAGTCGTACATCACAGGTGCTTTTGGCACCAATAGCAAAGCAATATAATGAGAAAACAGAATCGTTTTGAAGTACTGGAATTGTTTTTTCTTGCAGTTTTTTTGCGTGAGCAGGTTTCGGTATGACTCGAGAAAAAATTCTAGCGTCCTTCGAGTACGCTTCTGAGTTTGACAGAGGAAGAATTGTTGCCAAGAGTGAATGAAAATAAAAAGAAATAGGTAATCGTGTCGGAGTAACTAAAGAACAGTGATATCGATGGATTCAGGAGAGAACAACTAACTGACCGTCAGCACTAATTGCTCCCACCTCGACGTATTTCTACGCATGATGACAGATATATTGTGCGCTTTACAGTTATTGATCGTTTTGATACATCAGGAGCTAAATCATAATAAATATTGTATGTTGTACAACAATCGGCGTCCACATGCACCATTCGACATCGTTTGCAGCGGAATGGAATGTCCTCAAGAGTTCCAAAGTTTTTGAATGAGCAATGACAAATTGAATCGTTGATATGGATAATCGAATGGAACGGCACTCACATTGTCTTCAGACGAATCACGTTTCTGCCGGAAACGCCACGACATTCGGATTAGAGTCTGGAGATATCATGGAGAGAGGTTGTGACGTTGGGCTATTCGCGGTTTTCTCTTCACTAACCTTGGTGACTTTTAATTAAGATTGATTGCTATAAATAATAATTTCTCTCCAACCCAAATGAAATGTGAGTAGTTAAATTAGAGGCAGGTAGAAGTAAAGTGAAGTACGGTAGATAGGGAAGTATATAAGCAAAGCGAGAGTCGCACGATAGAGGTTGAGAGTCACTAGCGTTGAGTATATGCCTTATAGGTGGTAGACGAGACCAAGAGTGGCTTCGGGTGAGAGAGATCGGGAAAATCAAGAATCAAGTCAGCTTCAACCGAGAGAAGGTTGTGGTAAGCTAACTTTAATTTGATATTAGGGAGACAGGCAAATATATCTAGGGCTTTACTTTGGAGAGTCGGTGTTCATTTGTCGTTATAGCATAAAACTGCGGAATAAATATTATGTGTGAGATCTGTCAAACGTCTTCTTGCATAACTTATTAACTCTTTAGTGTTAGTATATTTAATTTAGCTATGACACAAGAAGCGAATAGGAATGTTATGTCGTCACAAGGTAGCCTAACTTATTTCAAGAATTACCGTACTGATCTTACATCGGGTATTATGATTTGAAGTGGCACAGGATTCCACTCTTGCTAAGTCATGTAGCATTTGTAATTACGAGTCATAGCGTCAGTACTAATTTCATCGCCTTTCTAACCTCACAGAAAGCTTTGTTTTAAACCATTTCCCCTTTGTACAGCGTACGAGCTGTCTCTCTTATAAATTTGACTTTGATATTTGTAGTCATTCTTGATAATTTACTTCGGATGGCCAGCATTGTGGAATTCAATAATATTGTTATATATATATATATATATATATATATATATATATATGTGTGTGTGTGTGTGTGTGTGTGTGTGTGTGTGTGTGTAAAATTTAAAATTTATGTTCAATTGAATAAGATAATTTTTTAAAAAAATTTACAAGTAAACAACAAAATTAATTCAAAGTTAAAATTGTTAAAAAAATTGTACAAAGGCAAAAAACTCTACAAATGCTGGAACTAAACTGAGATAGTTGATATAAAAAAGAAATATACTTGTAAAAAGTAACACACAGAAAAAAGAACATCTAGAATAATACATAGTTACATGTATATGAATGTATATAATTATTACTGTTAATTAGACATAATTTGAAATTATACAAAATTGTACGAAATTACACATTATAACCAAATTTAAATATTTTAATAAACCTAAAATGCTACCAATACTACTGGATTAATTGAAAAATTCAATTAAAAAATCGAAAAATTTAATCGAATTAAAATTTTAATTGAAAAATTTAAATTAATCAATCAAATTAAAAATGCTATACTAAATTAAAAACATAAATATTACAAAGAAAAAATGCCACGAGTTTACTGAAATAAAATTATGCATCAATGAAACAGAGAAAAAGGCATTCTTACATCATCAAAATCAGAACAGGATTTCAATAGTGCAGTGAACGTCTCTTTAGCTGTATTGTAATTTAAGAAGTCTAAGTGGTAATTGTGGATCTTGTTCCTCACTCTTTCATAACCAAAGTCAAAAGAAAGTAGTTCCTAGAAAAATAAGCATTTGGAGAGAGGTTGTTTAACAAGCATTTATTTCAGAAAGCATTTATTTCAGAAAGCATTTATTTTAACAAGCATTTATTTATTTTATTTCAGAAATCAAAGAAGTCATTAGTTGTAAAACATTTTTTAAAAATTTAATTCTTATAAATATGTTGAATTTTTCTCAAATTTAATTATTTTTTTTTATTATTATTATCTAGAGCCCTGTTACTCATTTATCACTTACGTTTGTCAATCCCTAAGTGATGTTTTATCAAAGTCTCAGTTCATTCCATTTCCAGAGTTTTTCAAAATGTATTAATTTAATTTAATTTTAAAAAATATCCAGAAACATTTACCGCATTCACAGTTTATTTTATTAGTTTTAATATAATACACATACATTTATAAATTTTGAATGGATAAATCGTCAAGGTAAACAAAGTACAATAAACTTTGAAATATATCCAATATATGCTTTATGTCAAAAAGTTCAAGGTTATGTGGAAACGTTTTTGGTATTAATTAATTTTATCATGATATATAAGAAACTGGAAATAAAAACAAAACCAGCATATATATTTAAACAATAAAATGTGAAACGATAAAGTCATTTTAAAAAATATATAGACTCTGATTTTAAAAAATTATTAAGCTGTGCTTGCGTTAGACATTTAGTATCGTAAAATAATTTTTAATTTAGATAAATTTATTTAATAGTTAGTTTTAAAATCAAATGAAGAAAACAAAATCCTTTGACGATTCGTTAATTTGTCTGTGTTACTTATTTCAATGATCAATGAATATATATATAGAGAGAGAGAGTAACCAGAAATAAACGCCCCAATAAGAAATTGTAATATCTTGTAAAACACTGTACACAAATCACTCAAACTTTAAGAATAAACAATACTAACTTCCAAATTTGATTTGAGAATGCTGTAATTTTTTTTATTTTTATGTCTTTGAGGATGCTACCAAAATGGGTTTTTTTTTTCTTTTTTTTCAAAGTGTTTTGCTTCATTTTGAAATCGACCGTTCGCTACACCCACTACGTATAACTATCTGGTCCGCAATGTCAACCCGAGGAATAGTCGGATCCGTTTTTGTCGATGGAATTGTCACTAGGGGACGCTACTGTGACGCTGGCCAATAATTTGATCCCAGTTATTAAAAGCGATCGCGAATTCGATTTGATAAAATTTATGTAAGATGGCCCCTGAGCACTTTCAGAATCGTGTGATTGCTCTGGGTTTTTTTTGGATCACACAGGAATGGGCATTAACAGGCCGTCTTATTCTCCTGACTTAAATCCTTGTGATCGGTTTCTGTGTGGAAATCTTAAAGTTCAGTTTATTTGCAGAATCCCAAAATGGTTTCTGAGATGAAGTATGCGATTCAAAGACAAATCGAGGTCATAGATGGGCAACACTGGAGTATATATATATATATATACGTTTTTGATGATTATCTATCTCCAGAAATATTAGAGTGGTTTTAATGAAATTAATTATAAACATAGTTTTATAACTAAAATTCTTGTAATAATTTTAATACACACGCATGATCGTGTGTGTAGCTCATCAGCACAGGTAAGTCTAAAAGAGAGGTTATAAGATGAAATAAATATTAGGTTAACTTTGTGTATGGTTTTGCTATTGGAAGTTAGTATTGTTTATTCTTAAAGTTTGAATGATTTATGTCCAGTGTTTTTCGAGATATTACAATTGTTACTATTACACAGCTTTCACAATGTGAATTCATGCTGGAAACGAAACAGTTTTTAAGTCAACTCGGTTTTCAGTCCTTCTTCTCCATTAAAGCTTTTTTTAGGTCCTGGACTGTTTTGGTTAAGAGAAGACGAATTATAATAACTTTTCCATAAACTTTCCATTTCCGCAGAATTATGAACTGAAGATTTTGCTAATCATTCCATCCGGTGAATATCATTAGTTTCCAGAAATCCATTAACCAGATGAGTCTTGTGTGAACGAACGTAGCCATAAAAAAAGAAATCAGGGGCCAACTGTTTCAGTGACAAGGCAAACACAGGGCTCCAAAATTTCCTCCATTTACCCCAAAGCAGTCGTGGAGCCATAAAAATAGAGGTCGTTAGAGAACATTCGACGCCGAGCCTTCCAGTAGCGAGTAGAAATATCCTCAGGTAGATTGTTGAGTAACGCCTTATCTGCTACAGTGACCGTCTTTATTGAACAATTTTTGCAATCAGTTCTTGTAGCCTTCTAAAAGCAATTGGGGTAGCATGATACTTTTGAAACATCCGAGAAGCTATCGCACTTATTTAACGCCTCTCTCTAATGTACAAATCTTGATCATCATTGGTCTTCGCAGAGCTTGGACGACCTTGTTCAGATTCATTTGTCTACAGATAAGATCTCATAAAGCGGTTCGCGTAAGTTGCACACAACGCTGAGCTGTCCAACAATCTGTACTTGCGATTGTCCTGCCTCAAGTCTCCCATTGATTCGCCACCTCACTCCATTATTCAAAGTTTGATGACTCGTTTTAATTGGTTTTTTTCTCTCTCACTATTTCTCTGAATAAGGAGTGCGAACGGACAATTTTCGGAAATTAGAATTATAAAGCACTTTTCTTTAAATTCACAGTTCACACTAAGATGATTTTTATTCTACTCAAACAATTATTATTTTAGATAATTATGAAACCAGATTAGAATGAGATTGTGTTTTGACCGGCTTTTCATTCAAGGCAAAGAAATTTACAAAGATCAGAAGAGTTTCCTTGCTGAGTTCTCTTACTGCCTCATCATAGCACCAAATTATGTTTAAAGCATCGTTTGTTCGAGAAATAATATCAAATGAGTATTTCCCTATCCGTTGGTGGAGATTTATTGATTGAATTAGTGTTCTAATTCAGCAAAAAAAAAATATTTGGAATCTTTACTCATTAATAAAACAGAAGCGAGATTTTACTGAATGTTATAGAAATGTAAGAAATTGATAATACTTAAATGAAGATCCTTAAATATTGCCATGAATTACTTCTGTAGATTGATTTAAAATTTGAAATTTTTAAATAGATTAAGTTTTTGTAACTTATTTTCAATTCTTTCTTAGAATTCATTTATTTCGTTTTCAAATTTTCTTAGATTTTCATGAATTTGTTTTCGTTTTCAGGAAGCCGTCATTAGCCGTGCAATTTCTTTCCTTCGAATGCATTTAAATGAAACTGGAAATTTCTAACAACAAACAAAATCATCATTTACAACTATAGTATAGTTCTTAAATTTTTTTTAATTCTTTAAGTCCATGCTTAGTATCTGTATATAAATAAAAACTGTAAGGATTTAAGATAAATTTAATGCATTTTTGAATTACCTTATAATACATAAACTTTGTTTTGAGAGATTCTTTGAAATCTTCCGTTACTTTACTTCTGGCGTATTCTAACAATTCAGGATCATCTAATATTCGTCCAAATATACTAATCATGAAACCTTTTGATCTTGGTGTATCTAAACCATATCGAATTATCATCTAAAATAAAACAGAGTAATAAAATTTTAAAATTTATAAATAAACAAATTCATATCTCATTAATTTGTTTTAAATTAAAAGAATTTTTACCTCCGCAACTGTTACCATCATATGATTGGAAAAAGGAAAGAATCCAGTCAAGAAATATTTACTTTTGAACAAGCTATCGACTAAACCCTTTTCTATGGATTGTCTCTAATTTGGAAGAAAAGTATATTAGTTTCAACAGCTAAAAAGTGACCTCAAAATTAAAATTTTTAATTAATAATAAAGAACTAAATTACCTTGAAAATAATACTGAAGAATTTCGTGACCAGTTCAATTCCCAAAGTTGATGTGGCACCAGGCATAACTTCTCTAAAAATGGTTAAAATATTGAATGAGTGTAACTTAATTATTAAAAAATCATTTCATTTCGAAAAAAGAAGAACAATTAACGCATTGTATTACATTTTTTTTTTTTTTTTTCGATTTTTATCCTCAAAACTAGAAACTTTATCAAGAAGTTTATTGATCAAAGGATTCAATGTGAGTCATATTTAAAATCTATTATATAGTATACAATATATTATGTAATTTTAAAAAGCTATTTCTCTTCTAATGTTAATTATTTTACTACACGTAATTTTTTATTGCAAGTTTTTTTAAGAATCACAATGGTTCTACTTTCGAAAGTTAAACATTTTAATAAAATTTTATATTGCTTCCTACAAGAAGACCTTTGTTCCTTTCAAAAGTTTTCTTTAAAGAATCAAAGAAAAAATAAACATGTATGTTACTGTTATAGTGAATGTTTATGATTGTCTATTTCTGCTTGATGTAAAAATAAATTTAACTAAGAATATACTTCTTAATTTTAAACCAAACCCAGATAATGAGGTTGGCACCTATATCACACCACATCATGCAAATCTACATCATAAGGCAGGTTGTTTCTAGTTTTTAGTAAATACACACACACATATATATATATATATATATATATATATACATGTGTGTGTGTAACTTCTTAAATTCTTACTAGTGGTTGCGGTATCATAGTGGTCATGGTCGTAGATTCGAGACCAGCGTTGTTTCTCTCGAGTCAAAAGTTACACCCCTAATGCCACTAAATACTCGCTGTGTGGCAAGACTTAGGCCCGTTAAATGGGATCGAGGTCCGAAGTCTCTCGTTGGCGTGACGAGGAAGTTTTGAGTAGAAGGTGACAGACTCACAGATGTCGTCCTCGTCACTTGACCGAGATTCAAAATTATGAGGTTCAATTGTAATTATAGCCCTCGTGTTGCT
>BMAW01067688.1:0-11156 GCA_019974015.1 Nephila pilipes | reverse complement strand
TATTTTTGTTGAAAGTCCTGTCTAGAACTTTTTTTCTTTCTTAAATGCGATGTTTGTTCCAAAGACATGTTTCTGGTGTGAGGACTTTCACGGACGGGGAACGTTGCGGTCTTTATTGTTTTTCTTCCTCGGTAAGAACGTCTCTTCATTTTAAATTAGATCTTTTTTTCGGGGAGGAAACTGGCTAACCTTCGTTCTGTCCACTTAATTGTCCGTCGTAAAATCCTTGCCAACCGTATCGGATTTTGGTATGGGGGGGCCTGTTTTGAAGAACTCTGCTTCTTTCTTTCCAATCGTCGGGAACATTTTCTCCTGTATCATCCCTTGGCTTCCTCATTGGCTTCTGAGCTCTAGTTAATTGTTGTCCTTCTACATGTGTGTGAATGTTTCTTGACATCGTTGCTGTCTTTTTTCCGTCTCTTTATTTCCTTTCTGTAAAGCCTGCACTTTATCATTCGGTAGCATCGCTGTTAATAACGCTTCTTCCTCTGTTAACGATATTTTGTTCTGCATGGTTTGGTGCTTTTTTCATTATGTTCCTGATTCTAGATAATTTGTTCTTTATTCTTCTAGTTCAGAATCAAACTTTTCCTGCTGAGACTGAAGTCGTTCTCCGTCAACCATTTCCATTGCTTTTCATCATTCAATAGCACGCTGGTGCTAATAACGCGCTTCTTCTTTTCCTCTGAAAGCACGACATTTTTGTTCCCTGTATGGCTTGCCTTAACTTCATTGTTCCTGACCTTCTAGATAATTCCTGTTCTTATTCTTCGGTTCAGATTCAAATTTTTTCCTGTTGAGACTGAAGTCGTTCTCTCCCATCAACACACTTTTTTCTTCTTCAATACCATCCTGTAACTTATAGCTTTCTGGTAATTTTCATTTCTCCTTCTCTGAATTTCGGTAAACTTCTCGTCCTTTTCAATTCAGATTCAAGCCTGCTGAGGCTGGAAATCGTTTTTCATAGTACTCTTGGATTTTTTCTTTTTGTTTTCTTTTTCGTATTGTTTTCAATTATTAATTTTCTAATTCCACTGAGTTCAAATTGTGGCTCCTCTTATCTCTGTATTGTGCATCTCCTTATTCTGTCTAACCTTGTTCTTTTTTCAATCCTCCCTTTCTAACTTTTTGTTCTTTTCAACTTATCTTCACTATTCTTCGAGACATCCTCTCAAGCAAAAAACTTTTCAGTAGAATTCACTTTTATGATGATCCCCATTGCCACATACAGGTAGCATCCGAAGGGACAATTTCGTCAAATTCACAAGCTCGATTAAGTCACTTTTACGTCCTTTTGAGAGGTATTTGATATTTTAACAATATTTCACTACTCTTCAAATAAATCACTTCTTTAGCACATTTTTCACAGTTCCGTTAGGTTAGAGTCCTACAACGTACTTTTTTTTTCTTACAAAGCCTCTCTTCAGAGAAATGTCAGTTCACCGTGGGCTTCAACATACATCCCGCTTCTGACTATATATTAAATACTCTTTCACCACTACTACTAGCTACTAACCAAACATCATCACCAGATTTCAGTTCACGGTTGTCCTAGACAAACACATCGGGTTGTATAACAACAACAATATTTATTACTTTACTTGCTACCGCTTCGTTTACAACAGCTCCTCTGAGATTCGGTCAGGACCCGTCTGAGGGATCGTGACATCATATTCTCTCCCTTTACAAAATGAACGCCCCTCTAGAGGCAGGCTCTAAGTAGGAAGCTAACAATACTTGAGCTCAAGGAAATGTAACAGGAATCTATCAGTGATCAGTCTGCTGTTGTATTATTTAAGGCATCATGGGATACATATTAATATATCATAAATAACTCGAGTTAAATTTATTGTGTTATATTTATAAGTTTCAGACGATATCTGCTCTTCTTCGTAAATGAGTAGATTTCTTTTTCTTTTTTTATATTGTTGTTATTTTTTTTCAATGCACTTATTGTTCTTTCAGGCAATAAAAGGATGCGAGCTTATGAAAATTATAATCAAAAGTGCAAAGTTACAAATGTGCAATCTGTTTTGAAGAAGCGAATCAAAATGTGAATAACTTAATTTCTTCCACATATTATAATTATTTCTTAATTTGCATTCATAAATTGTGTTAAACAATTTATTTATTCATGTATTCGAACTCTGGTTGAGAATAATAATATTGAAGCTCAAATATGTTAGAATAAATTCGTAAATTTTCTTACAATATGTTGCTATTGAAATAATTTTGATATGTAATCGATCTTCTGATGGCTTTCTCTCTTAATGATACTACACAACATTCTTCAATGTGCTTCGCGGCAAAATAATTTCTTTGCTTTTATATTCTGCTTAAAATGTTCAACGATTAAATGATTTAAATATCGTGTAATTTTAATTTTAAAAAATCAATTATTTCCTTTTAAAATACATAATACAATAAATATTCCAAAGCATTTTTAAATAAGGTTAACTTACAGCATAAACGTAGAATGAAAAAATCCAAGAATATGTAAAATGTACAATTTATCCTAATTTCCAACTAACTGAAAAAAATATTTTTTTTGAAATATAAATGTTCTGCAGAAATATATGTACATCTCTATTACCATCTTGCAGTATCTACCCTCCAGTAACATTTTTTTCTGCTTCATTTTAATAAACAAGATAAATATTTCTAACTATCTTACACTAACTAGAATGAATTGTTCACAATTTTGGATTTATATTGCAATCATTTGTGCATAATATATAGAAGCACTTTCATAAAGCATTTTTAATTTAATATGTATATAAATGAAGGAATGTTAAATTTCATTTGCAACCTGATTGCAATGTAAATAAAAAGGAAAGGAGATGAAATTTTGTGTTACAAATGTGAATTTATCTTTTAAGCAGTAAGCATCTTATAGCTGTAACTTTCATGGAGTGCTTTTTAACTAATTATCTTTAAAACCTATTTTTCTAATAGAAACTAAGAAAATCTTAAGTAATACGTGCTATTTACTTTTTTTATAATGAATTTACATGCACTCTTTTTTTCCACGACAGTTTGGTATGGTAATTAAATCAATCATTCCAAAAATTAAACTTCAATGCAACTTTTGGAAATGCTTAAAAAAAATATCTGCTACATCAGAACTCTTCACCTAAAACAATAAAATTCCCTTATCTATATTTAGTCCTCGGTTGGCTAAAATAATAAAAGTAAATACTATTACAAACTTCATTAACCAAAGATACAATTTTAAAAATTCTTCAAAAAAATTATAATATGGTATACTTCTTTAAAAACTAATTGAAGTCTTGCTGCACCAAGAAATGTCAAATTACACTCCTTTCTTCCTTTATTCTAACATTTGCATTACTACTGTCCATTTCTACTGTGGTCTTGATTCTTCCTGTCAAAATCCCTTATCTCCTATGGAAACATCCCTATTCTCTTAGGATTTTCCTATCTCCAGACTTTTGTGAAAAAAATATATGCTTCATAAGTACTAATTCTACAATCAATTATACTTAGCTTTTTATCAACGAAAAAAAATATATCGCCATATTTAAGTAGAAAAGCCTGTTATATAAATCCATAAGGCCTGACGGATTTTTTCTCAAATTAAATTCATGAGAAGAGATTAAAAAAATATCTCATATTTTTAGATTTGCAGCAACCACAAGTTAAGATGGAATATTTAAAAATTTAATTAAGCATTCAATTTATTAATAAAATTTGATTAACTATTAAAACCTTTATACACGAATAAATGAAATACATACATTTTCAGTAAAATTTCAAATCAAAAGTTCTTTTTCGAAATACTTATGCCATTAGCATTATTTTTTTCCATTTATATTCGTATTGTTTAGTTTATTTATATCGAAGATTTATATAAAATTCCGGGGATTAGAAAATGAAAATTTCAAGTATTTGGTGTTTTATTTCTGAATGATGCTTACCACGTAAAAAAACTTTTCAACAAATTAGAAACAATTGCCTCTATCTTTTAAATTAAGTTTTATCTTTTGTTGGGCATTGAAGTGGATGATATTTTTTAGATAATTTGGATTTCAGATGAGAAAGAGCTGCACACACAATTTAAACCTCTACTTCTGGACGGTTAGGTTAAGCATATAGTTATAGTGAATCATGAATCTTACATATTCAAAAGCATGATTATAATTATAATTATAATTCCCTTTTCCGCAGAAATACGTCCCAATATCAACTTACGCTATTTAAATATTACAAACATAGTTGTTTATCGCGTTGCATTTTTGAAATTTACAAAAGTTCAATTCGTGTAGATTTTTTAGTTTAAATCAGCATATTTGCAAATTTGTTGGTACTAAAATAATGAATAAAGAATATGGAACTCTCTGTAGTAAAAATATCAATGCAAATAATGAATGAGAAATTATCTAAATTCCGCGTTTCGTAAGATAGTAATGTGACAATAAAATATGTATAATTTACCAATATATTTTTCAAACTGTAGAAATGGTTGGAGTTTAAGTGCTATTCTTTTACATTTAAGCTAAATTAAAATTTATACCTCTCTAAATATGATTAAGCAAAACTTATCATTTTCATTACATGCGATTGTATTGCTGCCGCAGTGAGAAATAATTATTTTAAGAAAGCCATGAAATTAGTATCTAACCTTTACGATGTTTTTTCGTCCTATTTTTGTATATTTATCGTAAATCACGTGAACAGAAGTTGTTTACTAAGTTATGTGAATTAATACAAATGTAGACAAATATGCGATTCCAGCCTGTATAAGATTCCATAAACAAATCAAAATATCTGTATTTAATTAAGGTATTTCATAGTTTTTGGAAAAAGTGTAAAAGGTCGAGTACAATTTTTTTTTAAAAAAAATCATTTACAAGATTTATCATTTTCATGAAAGACTACTTGTTAACTATCTAGTACTAATGAAATAATAAATTCTTTTATTTTACTGATATTAAGAAAAATGTTGCTGGCATTTTCTTTAAATAGCGGAACAATCAATGCGTTACTTTTTCATATAAAAATCTTGTGCACAAAACAAAAATTGATTATGTTTCAGATGTAGAGAACAACAGAAAAGAAATTTATCGAAAACGAATAATATACGAAAGAAAGTTATCTTGCTTAAAGTTAGAACGTGATTAAAATACGAATTTACTCACTGTGTTTTTTATCGTTGGTCGCACATTTATTAGTTATCTCCGTATATTTAGAAATATTTTTTTACTATTTTTAGTAAATTAATAATAATATTAGTCTTTTTTTTGAATTTTTTGACTATTAATATTAATTTTTTAACCTTTAGTTTCGCAATTTATTATAGTAATTCTTATACTGTCTCTTCAAAAAAGTTCAATGCAATCGCATATTTTTAATAAAAATTATTGTTTCCTTTTTACTTAATTTTATTCACTACAATATGTGTGCGTATAGTTTTAAATAAAAATTGAATTAAATTATTAGATTATCTGATTACCAAATTCTGAAAATATTAAAAAATTTTCGGGAACACACAGCTGTAGAAATTTTAACAAAATTCAAGCATACCAGAAAATATGTTTAGAATTCCATTTCTAATCACATAAAAAAGTAGCAGATGAGATTCATTTAAAGACATAAGGAAAACCTTCATTTTGTACTTATTATTATTTTTTTCAAACTATTGTATGTACATCAATGCTAATTTAAAGAGATGGATTAGCAGATTCAATTTCCTTTTTTAAAGTCCACTTAAATTGGCGAATTTGATCCCTTTCAGTGTGAGCGTTCCATGCATAATTAATAAGGTCCACTTGATGTAAAATTATCTTTGAAAATATAGTATTTAGAATGCTATTAATGTTTGAGCTGTTCCATTCGAGAAACAAACAAACGAAGAATGGGTAAAAATAAATGAAATATCTGCAATCTATCGCTTATTCTAAACACTTTCTTCGATTAACGATTTTACTCAAAATAGATTGACCCTTCTTAGTATAAATATTTTGACACTTTGATATTAGTTCTTAGAACAGAACAGTATCCAAGATATCTTCAAATGTTTTCACCCTGAAGGAAAGTTATTTTTTGAGAAATGTAGGGAGCACATAATTTATTGATGAAATAAAAATAAAAGTTCTGACCTAATTTAATATTCATACAATGTATAGTGCATTTTAAAAATCTAACTTCTTTTTTAAATATCAATATATATACTAAATATAAGGACGACATACACATGTTATAATTTGTAAAACGAAATTAAATGTAGAAAGATGCAGTAATTCAAATGAAAAGTATTGACACTCTCCAATAATTTTTATTATATCCATCATTTCAAACAGAAATTTAAACCTGTTGTTTTTCCAATGATTTACAGTTTTGGAGGATGTATTTGGTACAGAAAAAAATTGAAAATAATTTTTTTAAAGAAGGAAAAAATTTCAGTCAAGTCAAACAAAGACGTAGTTATTCTGAAGGCATAACTGTGAGTGAAATGCGCTACGGCACTTTTCAACCTTGTTGCAGAAGAGTATTAAGGGAAATATGCAGAGATCGAACAATGAATCCATTCGTTTTGCAACGGTATGTGCAATATGTTTTCAACAATATCATTTTAAATGTCACTAAATTAGTTTTAAATTGCCATATACTATTTGTGATGTACTATTGTTACGAGGCTAAGGAGATTTCTCGATTTGGTGAAGCTCGTATGCAATAACGGATTATACAAATGGAACTGCTTAGGTCATGACATCTCAGGAGACATCAAATTCAAAGTCCAGAATTTTTCTCAAAGAGACATGGAAGAAAACATTGTTCTGACACAGTCTCGTACCTCACATGGAACTTTAAAATCTGGGAGCAATTAAATATGCATACAATAATATTTTCGGTTGACATTAGTAACCATATATTAAGGGCACTCTAACGCAACCCCATATCTCTTACAAGCACTATTTTTCAGGAAAAACAAAATGCCTTTATAATATTATGATTATTTTAAGTTAAACCGTTTTTTAAATTTTAAAATTAATAAATTTTTTTATAAGATTAAAAAAATTCCTTAAAATAATCATACTTTTTTTTTATAGAATGATTGTGTCTTTCGTGTTCTCTGTAAGACATCTAGTCTGTTTCAGACATGATTCGCTTTCACAATTTTTAAAATGACGCGTTCGCTCATCACAAATTTCTGAATTTTGTATAGTAGTTCTCTGTTCATGAAACATATCCAGTTAGTTTGCTACTGACTCTAGACCAAAATTTGAAGAAAAAAAATGTTTATAAATTAATATTCATCTTAGATTTCGGCTCCTTCGGAAATTAGACTGATCGAGAGCGAATTACAGTTTTTATAAGTTTGTAATTAATTTTCACACATTTCATCGATATTCTCAATGCAATTCAGTTTGGGCAACGTGCATGGCAGTCCATTTCTTTTATTTCAATAAAGTTGAAAAGAGGTGTTGCAGGGCAAAAAAAGGATAAATACCAGCAATCCATGAAGTATAATGAAATAAAAAAGAAAATAAAGCTATATGTGTGATGAGTAACAAAAATACAAATCTTAACCTTTTAAGCTGATAACAGGGAATGATATATATATCATTCCCAGTTATTTTTCCCTACCCCCCCCCCTTTTCCTTTTTTTAATAAAAATCCCGGAGGACGATATTGAATAATGAATAATCCAAGAGTTTTTACGCTATCAACCGGAAATTAGTATAAAAACCTTCAGAAAAAAAAAGCCAACAAAGTTGATAACAAAAAATAACTTATAAAACACAATCGTATCACGAAAAGGAGCAGAAATAGCAGTGATTGTCTGCCTGTGTAAATACACAGGATAACAATAACTGTGTAAATACACATGATAATAATAACTGTGTAAATACACATGATAATAATAACAGTGTAAATACACAGGGCGAATAGAGGAAGTACAGGATTATAGAGGGGTTACGGTATTATAACTTCAACTATATTTCACAGAATAACATCTGAAACGATCATAGTTAAGTGATGTGCAAAAAAGAAAATTAACTCAAGAGAACCAGCATTAAATTGCCGAAATTATAAGCGAAGTATAAGAAAGTTGACAATTTTTTTCCTTTCCGCTTAATCTGAGTTATCAGCCTCAACGTCAAGAAGCGACCAAAAAAGTGTTATTCTATCCAATCCTGACAATAAAAACGATAACACAAATTACTGCTTGTCAGTTATTAAAGATAATCAGATGACGCAATGCAAACATCGTTGTACTTTCGGGTGTTAATGATATAACTACTTGTAAAACTAAATATTTGTTACACCTAATTCAATCAAATACAATAATCAACCAAGATAATGATCTCGGAGTATATCGTGAATGTTCCAAAATTGACTAAACATATTAGGTTTCTCGCTTACCAAATTAATGTCTGCATCCTTCGAGTCCATTTGAGAAGTCCCCACAAGCTGTTGGTTCCAAGTTACGATATTGCACTGAAAAATATTTTTGAACGAAAGGCTAATGAGAAAACTACGAAGACAAGGGCTGCTTTATTCACTATCTACAGAATGTCTGTTCTGTTTGGTGCGTAAACTTTTTGACAGGGAAAAATCGTCAGTATTCATAAAATCGACAGATTTCAGTAACTGGAGAAATGCCAAATTAATCGAAAACTATTAAAAGTTTTAATTATAGAGATTCTGTATTGATATTTCGGAGGCCGGTGGTTTTCTGACCCTGAAGAGGGGGAGAAAGCTGGTGACCTTGAAGCGGCAACGTTGTTTCGAACCCTGAACCATTGGGTCCGAAGCAAAGTTGACCTGTAACTTTCTTTCATGCTCTTACCAACCAGGCTGAAAAGACATCCCTTCTGGCTGTTTAAGTAAGGCCTTTTAACTTCTGATAATGTTGTTGACGAGAGTCGCTGCATACTCCCCCTCCAGTATCATCGTGATGATACAAAGAGATACATTGATTTGTACAGAAGTTTGCTTTTTGATTTTTTTCAGATATTACTGCAATTGATATACATCCCCTCCCTTTTGAATTGAGTCTTGCTTGGGACAAATTCCGTTTGAGTCATCGGCTGTCTCGTGTTGAGTTCTGCAGTACTCTGTTATAAATCAAACTTTTCTGAAGAAAATATTTTTAGCATATCAAAGTTCACAGCAATCTAATCTAAATAAAAAAAAATGATCAAACATGTATCAAAACATCGCAAATAATTAACAATGCATATGTGTATATAACACATGGATCAATAAGTCCCGAGACTAACATTGAAAACAACATTTTTTTTGCAAATTTTTTTTTTTTAATCATCAACATAATCACCTTTTAGGGTGATACATTCGTTCCAATGCTTTTCCAATTTTTCAATACCATGTTTATAAAAAAAATTACCTTTCGCTTCAAAATAAGCTTCAGTTTCAGCGATGACCTCCTCATTTGAGCCAAATCTTTTTCCCTGGAGCATTTTTTTAAGATCAGCAAAGAGCCAGTAGTCCCTGGGGGCTAAATCTGGCGAGTATGGGGGGTGCGGAAGCAGATCAAAGCCCAATTCGTTCAATTTTGCCATTGTTTTCATGGACTTGTGGCAGGGTGCATTGTCTTGGTGAAAAAGGATTTTTTTTCTCTGCATGTGCGGTCGTTTTTTTGCGATTTCCTCCTTCAAACGCACCAGCAAGTCAATATAATAATCACTGTTGATCGATTTACCTTTTTCGAGGTAGTCAATGAAAATCACGCCATGCGTATCCCAAAAAACTGACGCCATGACTTTGCCAGCTGACTACTGCGTTTTCGGACGGCTTTCGCCAGCTGTGCGCCACTCAGATGACTGCCGCTTCGACTCTGGAGTGTAGTGATGTATCCATGTTTCGTCCATGGTCACGTAACGACGCAAGAAATCTTTTTTGTTGTGAGTAAATAGCGATAAACAGCTTTCTGAATCATCGACTCGTTGCTGTTTTTGTTCCATCGAAAGCAATCGCGGCACCCACTTGGAAAAAACCTTTTTCATGCTCAATTTTTCATGAAGGATAGTAAATACACTTCCATATGATATCTGTGTCATCTCAGCAATCTCACGGAGCTTCACTTTACGATCTTTCATTATAATTTTTGTCACTTCACTCACATTTTCCGGTGTAACGGCTTCCACAGGTCTACCCGAGCGTTCCGCGTCATTTGTGTCGGTACGACCACGTTTAAACTCGGCAAACCACCGACAAATCGTTGCTTTTGATGGACAATTAAGTACGGGTGGCAATTTTCGATCCATTTGTTTCATGCGGTGTTTTTTGCCGTTAAAAAAACAATGTTTTATCGGAACACCGAAACTCGTTTTCATTTTAAACAAACCTGAGAGCGACTTTACTCAACTCGATAACTCGGCTGTTTCTGGTCCCGATCTGATGATTTTTGACACGTTTTCCAGTAAGGTTCATTACTCAAGAAGGGCCTGATTTGGTTTTACTACGGCCATCTACCAGGGTTGGTCTCGGAACTTATTTGATCCTGTGTTATATATATATATACCATATACTTATACTTATATATATATATATATATATATATATATATATATAGTACTATAATAGAGCATTTAATATATTAGTATATTCAACTGGATGTATTTTGATTGCAGCACCTCTAGTGTTTTTATATTTGCAACTTGGTTTATTTTTCAATGTATCATAAATATATATAAGATTATTGGAAAGCGATTAAAAGAGCTAAAAAATATCTCAATATTCAACAGTTGGATTTCGAATGTAAAATTTTGGTTACTGCTTTTTGCTATTTATTTTTCTACAGTTATTTGTGTGTGTATAAGCAAGAATATATTTTCTTCTTTCGAGATTACAGTGCGTACTTCTGAAACTAGTTTATTACTAGATCTGGCAAGATGATGATAGATTAGGTGGCTCTTATACCTCGACGTAATCCCCAGATAGGATTCAAGTAAGGAAGAGGTGCTCAGTGGGGGGAAGACAGTTTAGAATTATACGAAACTTCCAAGTAGATCAGTGGACACATCAAGAACCCCAATTCTGAAAAAATTTCGGAATTCTATGTTTTAAGATTGGTAAAATCGATTACCAACTTTGAATCTCTACACATAAAATTTCAAATTAAGGCAACCAGAAGCATGTAGCAGCCAGAGGCGCAGAAGGCAATACAA
>BMAW01067683.1:0-17928 GCA_019974015.1 Nephila pilipes | reverse complement strand
GACCTAAATCTGACCGAGCTTGTTTTGGGCGCACTCGGCGACGCATAACAGCAAGATCAAGATCACCATACACTGTCAGGGACTTGAAGATTGTACTTCTTCTGGAGTGGAACAGTATTCCCTTAAGTCTTATCGATAACCTCATCACATCCATGCGAAACAGTTGTGCAACAGTGGTTCTAGGGGACCACACGCCATACTAAACATCTTATACCATTTCCAAATAATACTTTTTTTGTCATTTACGTGTAACCATATTGTTTCATATGAAGCACATTTTGCCTACGCATGACTGTCTCGCATAGTTTTCTTAACTTCTTTGATTGTTCCCTAAATTTTTTTGTACTGTGTATATAAGACAGTTAAAGAAAAAAACATATTTTAAATTATAAAATGTATTCACTCTTTTGAAATAATTTATGTTTAAAATTACTTGTCGGATCTTTCAATTTCGTCTTCAGGTGTATGAAAACCGAATAAATTTATAATCTAAGAATAAAAACAACAGTAAACAATATTTTCTTATCTAGATCTTAGAACTTGTTTAAGTATTCCTCCCGAACCATTTTGGTTTTGTTGAGGTTATAATAAAAGAAAGAAAATAAAGTAAAACTGTCAATATAATTTAAAACTGCATACATTAACGAAACAGTTAAATTATATACCTTGATTATCCTTCTGAAGTTTAAAAAAAAAGGATAAATTTAAATATTTTTAACTTACAACTTGTTCAACATATATTTTCTCGATAATAACGAATGCGAATTCCGAATATAGTGTATTTGTGTGTGTGTGTGGGAGAACAGTATATGTAGATAAATATGCACATTGTCATGATATACTGATAAAATATTACGAATTGGATTAAAAGTATTTTAAGTACTTCATATCTTCTCCGTGTTCGTATCTCGTACTCATCATATATTTATTGAAAGACGATCTTTTTGTATTGGCTACTTTTTGAGTCTTATAAAGACCACTTATATAACAAGACAAAAATATCTTTTATATAAATTTGAATGTGTGTGTTTGTCTGTTTGACCTTTATAAAAATCCACGCATTTTTATCGTATTACGTTAATTTTTAGGGAGATTCACAGATGTGTGGAAGGAGTTTTCAGCATATTCTCGCCAAATAAAATTTTCAAATTTATTTTTGGAGAACTTTTTTCGAAACCTACTTTATTCATCCTCTGTAGACAGCAGCAGTATCGTCAATTTCGATTGACAAAAAAAAACTTTTTTTTGAATTTATTTTCTCAAAACTTTTTATTGATATTTTTTATATTTTTTCCACATTTAAGGAATTTTTTTAAAATTAAGAATGGTGATATTTTTGTATATTCATCAGGTTAGATCTCGAACAGAATATTGAAACGTTATGATTCAAAAACTATCGGGAGTGTAAATTAATTATCTAATTTTTTGACGAATTTATGAAAAGAGGCGCTAAAAAGCGTCAATTACAGATTTTTAAAAAATTTTTAAAATCGTGTCATCCATTGAAATCTACCATTAAAATCTATTGTTATGTTATTGGGGATCGAATAGTTGTTAGTTTCTAACAAAATATTTACAATCAAACAAACATAAGAATGAGTAAAATAAAGGTTCACTTAGACGTAGCACACAGTATTAGCGTTATGAAAGCACACATCGTTACATAACGTTCCTCAGTGCTTCCGCGTTCGCGTCTCTCGGAAGTCCGTTGGGAGAAGTGGGCGAAAGAAAGATTTTAAAACTTAGGAAAATTATCGAAAATAATTCACGAAGCACAACGTAGCTTTTGTGAGTGAAATTTAGGGTGTTGAAGTCCTACAAATTTATAAATATTTTAAAACGCGTAGGATATCATTAAGGAATTGCTTCAATGAGTTTTCAGTCTTTTTAGGACTGGGAAATTATGAGGGATCCTATTGAAAAAGGAGTTAGACTGTTTTTTAATGAACTCTAAAATTGGTTCAATTTTAAGATCTTTGTGAAGGACTTCGTTCCGAACAAACCAAGGAGCATTAATCATTTTTCTGAGTTGAATAATTTGAAAATATGTAGTTGCAGCAGACGCCAAATGGGTGAAGTTTTCAACATGATTGGTCTCAGGATGGATTTGTAGAGCAGAATTTTGTACCTTTTCGACAGCTTGCTCTTTCAAGAAATTAGGCGAGTGAGCTTTCTGCTCATTCCGGTAGCCTTCCTGTGGACTTCTCGGATATGGTGGGCAAAGGTTAATTTTGCGTCTAAAAACAACCCTAGGTACTTATATTCATATTCTGTAACCCAGAGGACGGGCTGATCGAAAATGTTGACAGTTGACAGGTTGCCAATGCACCGTTGTTTCGTAAAGAGGAGGCAAGAGCTTTTTGGTGCATTGACTTTAATTTTCCAGTCAATGAGCCAGAGCTGTAATCGAGAGATGTAGTTCTGCAATACTGAATGACAGTATCATCGGCGAACATGGCCAGATAGATGTTTGCGCGCTTCAGGATGTCATTTACGTAGAGGAAGAATAATTTTGGGGACAAAATACTTCCATGTGAAACGCCACTGAGAATTGGTCTTGGAGAAGAGACTGCATTTTAACTCGAACCCGGAAACTACGAGAGTCCAGGAACGAGTGGATAATTTTGATTAATTGATCTGATATTTCAAGTCGCATCATCTTGGAAATGAGCCCTTCATGCCAAATTATATCGAAAGCTTTGGTGATATCAATAAAAAGCATACCCGTGGTTTGATTTTTTTGAAAAGCCATGTTGATCCAGTTCAATGACTTTAAGTAAATATGTTACTGTGGAGCACTTTGTAACGAAGTCATGCTGCTCTAGAATAATATTTCTGGCTTCGCAGATCTTGTTCAGCCGATTCAAAATAAGAAATTCGTATACTTTGCTCAGAGAACTAAGAAGAAATATCGGGCGGTAATTTAAGGATTTTGATCGTCAGAATTTTGTTTGAGAATAGGAACTACCACGGCAGTTTTCCAAGCCTTAGGAAAGTTCTCCATCAGATAGTTGAAGAGCAGAGTAAAAAGAAAAATAAATTTTAATGGGAGATTTTTAAAGATGAGACTCGAGATGAGATCCAATCCCAGCGCTTTTTTAAAAAAGATTTTTAATAAAGTCCAAAATTTTGCTAGTCTGGACTGGTTCCAGATCTAGACATGTAGGGGAGGCCAAAATCTTTTGGAGAGAATCTAGTGTTCTCTGTATCTTCATGTGGTTCAAATTGTTTTTGAAGGTTGTCTGCTATAACTTCCGCCTTTTCGATAGGAGCTACAGCAATACTGCCCAGAGCGCCCTTCAGGGACGGAATGGGACGAAATGGCTTTTTGAGTAGGGAGGTTGCCCTCTAAAGAGTGTTTGTATCTGGAGAGAGACTCGCAATGTAATTTTCCCATTTGTTTCAGAAATCTCATCGCTGAGTGTATGGAGCTCAATTTTAATTGCCGAATCTCTAGTTCTTATCCAAAATCTCCGTACATAATTTTTGTGATAGATTTCGGATCTAATTTCGGGGGGAGGGAGCTGGAGAAGAGGGGGTTTAAATTTTGGTTTTGAGGCTGTCACAAGGGCCTCTGTGTTAATATCTCCAGTTTTTCAAATTGGATTTTCGATAACTGCATTGCTGGAGGAATCAGGAATGGGGAGAGGTTTTGTATTTAAAATTATTTTGTTTTTTTGTATATTAAATACAAAACAAAATTAATTTTGTTTTGTATACAAATACATTATAAATTTAATGTATAATGTATTTGAACTTGGATCATTAATAACTCTGTTATCATAATTAAAGGAAATATTTTTAAGAATTGCAAGATCAATAATTGAATCCTTTGCTCCCAATCTGGAGAGAGGGTTTATATGTTTATACGGTGCGATAACCCTCATATTTGGAGTTCTGCTTATTAAGTTTTTGAGTTTATGGCCGAAAGAGTTTGAACTTGCATCATGCCAATATTTATGCTTGGCGTTCATATTTCCAGCAATGATCACTTTTGGATCAGAATTTAAAATTTTCAAAAGATCCTGCTCTCGTTAGCTCACTTTTGTGGAGTCCAATTGCAATTCGGTCTATCATCTCTTTCACTTCACAATATTTCAGCAGCACTCACTCTCCTGATATCTCAGGCTTTCTTGGCCTTGATCCGAAAATTTAGATAGTAATTTAACAATTACGAAAACATAACCAATTCTCTTTAATTTTTTCATTTTTTCAGATGAGAGGGTAAATTTAATTCTTTTAATTAGTAGGAACCTCGTAATTGTTGGCCGGTGGGTGGCCGAAGCTCAAACGTAGATGCTCTTAATACTGCGTAGTTAAAGATAGTTCGCTCGCCCTAAATCCAACACACACCTCCTGCGAGTGACACATTTTTTTCTTCAATACGATCTTAAAGACATACACACACACAATAAAAATAAACGCTTAAAAATAATAGTTATACATACAACATAAAAATAATACGGTAACTCACACATAAAAAAGTTAAGAAACATTTTCCACACAATATTTCAATTTATCTTCATTCACTGCTTTAGTTAAAAAGTATGCTGTAATATAACCAGTCTGCACATATTTTAATTTAATTACATTTTCCATCAATAAATCTTTCACTAAGTGAGAACTTAAGTCCATGGGTCTCGATTTATTGGATGATCTCGTGCTTTATATTCACTGTATTGCTGCTTGTCTATCAGAATTCGAGATTACAGCATCATTTATAAGTTGTTTACATTTCAGTTCGGACAATATATTTACTATCCAAATAATTCTTCTCAACACTACTCATCGCTTGTAAATAATTTCTGGGAATGTTATACGTCAAATTCACTAAGTTTCCAGATTTTATTCTTTCGGAGCGCCTGATTTCAAGTGTATGGGTTTCATCACCCTCTCCGATTGCATCCGTGGGCTCAAATGTGGAATCGTTCTTTCGCGTTTTTGTATCTAAGTTATCATAAATTTCCAAACTAATCATTTTATTCTTTATATCTTGATTCTTACCGTTTCCTTTGGAGAGGTTTCATTCAATGACTGAATATCCCAAGATTCATAACTATGGTTTAATCTATATATATATAAGCGAAATACCACTGACTGACTCATCACGAGATCTCATAGACTATACAACCGATTGTCTTGAAATTTAACGTTACTCATTTTGCGATGTAGACGCTCACTAAGAACGGATTTTATGGAATTCTAATCCAAAATGTAATTTTCATCCGTTCATCTACTCTTATCCGTCGGTTATGTCATTTTGGCGACTTTATCGCCAAAAATGATATGACCGATGCCAAACGGAATATATATATATATATTTTTATGTATACTGTGTATTGTCACCAGTTAAGTTTACTTGGTGAGATTTGCGCTTGCGAAATGGAAAAATACCAAATAATTTAATATAGAAGCGCTGCAGGAGGATTGGCAAGATTTTGTCGAAGGGTCTCTTCATGCGAAATTTTTTGCATGTCGAAAATAGGAAACGTACAGATTTAGCGATAGAAATAAATCAGTGTGGAACCCCACGGTTGGTGAAAGTGTAGTTTAGCTCCTAAACTTAGCGGGATTTAGAAAAATACTAAAATGGCGACATCTTACGGAGTTGCGCTCACGTAAGCAATCTATATGTATATGAAATACCACTAAAAAGTTCTGGATAACCATTATTACAGACAATTAATTTCCTAAAATTTTAAATTTAGATTTTCATTATCGTTTAAAAATTTAAATTTTTTCTTGATATCTTACATATAGGTTCCAAAATATTATATTATCGTCTGTCCAGCGAAGCGGGCGGGTATCAGCTAGTTCCATATAAGTACTACCCTTTAACGATTTGTTAAATTTAACTGACCGCTCTTCAATTAAAATCTTACTATGTATATCATAAATACGCAATAAGCCCCCTTTCTCTAGAGTAGCCTAACAGTTATACTCCTCTTTCCACACAGGAACATCAAACTTATTTATTCTCAAAACTTTGGGAATTATGCAACACAACCAAATGTTTAAAGATAATTTAATTTAGGTTTCTCACCGGTCTATATTTCAAGTGGGATTTTACCTTTACGCGGTGTTACATTAGACATCAGTGTACTACAATTAATGGCCTCTGCCCAGAATTTTAACGGAAGTTTACTTTCATATAATAACGCCCTAGCCCTTTCTAGAAGTATTCTGTTACCACGCTCAGCTTTCTCGTTACTTTTGCTATTATAAGATACAATTTTCTTATGGAATATACCGGAATAATAAGATAATTTTAAGGTTGTTCATTTACAAATTCTAATCCATTATCACTTCTAAATTTTTAAATTCTTTTACCAATTAAATTTTCGTATTTCGATTTACATTGGCGAAATACATCGTATACTTCAGTTTTATTTTTTAAGAAATAAGTGAAATACATGCCAGAAAAATCATCCTCTAATATAAAATATTTTTCATCTTCCAATGATTCAATTTACATAGGACCACGTGAATTAATTCTTAAAATTTCGAACTTCGATTAATGTCAATATCACGATGACTTTTTCTGGTTATTTTGTTTGTATCACAAGCTCCACATCTAAAATCACTCTTATCATTAATATCAATATATTCCTTCATTTTAAGCATATACTTAGAATTTAAATGACATAATCTATTATGCCAAATTCCATGATTACTAGTAGACTGGTTAGATAAATAACTTTCAGAATTATGCATGGAATTTAAATAAATTTCTAATCTATTATCATTTTTAATTGCTTTAGTAACCAACATATTATTTTTATCTAATGTATGACACAGTTATTATCACATTTAATTTTACAACCTTTATCCATTATGCGTGGAACAGATAATAAAATATATCTTACGAATCAGTTACATAACATTACTAATGGTTAAATTGATAGATTTTTTTTTCTCTTACTTACAGTTTTGGCCATTACAACTCCTATTCCTTCAGAAATTATTTTAGAATTTTTACCTGCTTGAAGTACTTCCTTATAGTCTGGTTTTACGTTTTTAAACCAAATACGGTCTTTTGACATATGACAGGAAGCACCACTGTTCAAAATCCATACATTATCCAACTGTTCTGACGATTCTTCTAAAATGATGGAAGCTGAACTGGCATTTGGTTTCTTAGGAGAATAATCATTATTACGATTCCTATTGTTATGTTTACTGTTATTTGGCATTTAGTTATTTTTTGCCTCGTTTCTATATAAGCGATCCATGGCTAGATAGATGTTTAGGCTGCCTGCAGATATAATAGAGAATAGTGCCTGGACTTCTAAATTTTCAGAAATATAGCACCTCCGGGTTGATTCCTTTTCGGCCGCGGGCGGTTTTCCCGACCCCGAGGGGAGACAGTTGTTGACCTTAATGCGGCAGCGTTGTTTCGAACCCTGGACGAGTGGATCCGAAGTGGACGGTCCTACCAACCAAGCTGAAAAGATATCTCATCGGGGTGGTTGAGTAAGGCCTTTTTAACTTCTAACGTTGTTGTAGATGTGAGTCGCAGCCTACTCCCCCTCCAGTATCATCGTGATGATACGAAGAGATTGTACAGAAGGTTGCTTTTTGATTTTTGCTTTACATTGTTTGGTTTGTACAGAAGTTTTTTTTTTGTCAGCCATTACTGCAATTGATTTACAACCCTTCCCTGTTGAGTTTGCTTGGGACAGTTTCCATTTTGAGTCATCGGCTGTCTCGTGTTGAGTGGCGGGTCTCTTTGACACGTGCGCCAGAGCCGGAATATCACTTTTGTCATGATTTGTGTGTGTTTATCTTAGTTAGATGTACAGAGGCAAGTATTTTTTGCGTCGGGGGCATATGCAATCAGTAGGTATAGTCTGTGCTGCCATCTAGTGTTCAAGTCCTGAGTCACCACTTCGGCCGCGAGTGATTTTCCGACTCCGAGGAGGGGGAGAGAGTTGATGACCTTGATGCGGCAGCGTTGTTTTGAACCCTGGACCAATGGATCCGAAGTTGACGGTCCTACCAATCAGGCCCAAAAGACATCGCATCGGGCTGATTGAGTAAGGCCTTTTTAACTTCTAACGTTGTTGTAGAAGAGAGTCGCTGCACCTTCTCCATGCATATTTATCGGATTACTTGCTTCTTCTTCACGTAATATTTCCAAGATATCCATTATTTTGTCTCTGTGTTTTCAGATGTTTCTCAGTTTCCCAAATTTTCCTCCGAGACCTTCAACAGTATAAAATGAAAATTCTTGTGGAGAAATTCCTAGTCTTAGAGAGATTGACACTTAGAGAGAGAGAGTAGCGATTTCTCCCGCTCATGTCATGTAATCCATGGCAGATTCATTACTTCTCATCTCTAGATTTTTCAGTTGATTCCCAGCATCTATTTTTCTATCTTCGACCTGTCCTGTATTTGTAGATTTTATTTTTTCCCACTGACTTTTTGTATTTTCTTCCTCTGCGAATTGGAGCGCTTGATCCTCTGATAGTGACTATTTTATTTAGTCAACCGCACCGTCCTTTTTCACTTAGAGCTTCGAGTTTTATTTTTGATATAACCGAATCCCAATCTTTTTTTAAAGCCCATATAAAATAGCTGGTTCCTGTAAGTTCGAGAACGTTTAATTTATCCATTTTGAATTCTGCACTGAGTTCGCTTTTATTTAAATTTCTCAAACGACGCTCTGCAACCATTTGTTGTTATATTAATGTGGATCGAGTAGTCGTTGGTATCGGACAAACATTTACTAACAAACAAACATATGAATGAAAAAAATAAAGGTTCACTTAGATATAATAGCACACAGCATAATAAGCATTAATAAGGCACATAGCGTTACATGATGTTCCTTAGTGCTTCCGCGTTCGCTTCTCTCAGGGGTCTATTGCAGAGTTGGGCGAAGCACAAACGTTATACAACATTATAAAAAATAGTTCGCTCGCTTCAAATCCAACAAATCGAATGGTAACTATACAGTAAAGGGAATGAACATGTATCCCTTTTTGAAAAGGAACAGAGGAAACTATTAATTAGTAGGATTTTAAACAAATTTTTAATTGCACCACCAGTGAAGGAACTTTTATTCCCCCTTCCCGTTCTCTCGCGCTTACTGAAGATCCCCCCCCCCCGCCGCTAAGCATAGAGTTAGCGTATATTACGTCCTGGTATTAATGTGTTTTTGAATATCTATTATTCTTCATGGATTCTATTGGAGATATTTATATTTATTCGTATCTTCCTCATATTAAAACATACTAAAATGCAATTCTAAGATTTTACTTTAATTATGTATTTTTGTTAAATATTATAAAAAGTGTTTTTATGCTTGGATTGCCATTTGATTTCGTGAACGTTATGTGAATGCTATGGAATTTCTACTACCATTCTCAAATTTTTAATCTATTATATGTTTGAATGTAAAAAAATGCATCCAAAAGAATAATAAAAAAAAAAAAAGTGAAGTTTCTGCGGAATTATATTACTTCTCCGATTTTTGAAAATAATTTAGAATACTTTATAAGGACCGGAAAACAAAACAAAAAAAAAAAAAAAAAAATCGTAGGGGTAAAATAGGGGAGTAAAATATTCTTAAATATCAAGGGGTTGGAGTGTAATTCCGCAGAAACCTTCATTATTTTTTGCTCTTTTGGGTGCACTTTTTTGCATTCGAGTAGATAAAATAGAAAAAATGTGAGGATGGATAAATAGAAAAAATGTGAGGATGGTAGAAATTCCATAAGATTAACATTATGTTTGAGAAATCAAAATGGCCGGTAGATGGGAGCCTTAAATGTAACGTTCACTCTTATTAGGTTTTAATTTCTATTACGCTCAATGTAACATTGCATTATTATTTACAATTTTATTAAAATAAATTTCATTATTGTTATTTTGTAAATCTCTATATTTTGAAAAAAATTAAATTTTTAATTAAGAAAGCTTGAATAAATTTCTTTAATTTTTAACTGCAGGCGTCGCAACCATTGCTTCAAAATTTATATCTTTTTCTTGACTAATTTATCCAGCAAATAATTTTTTAGGTGGCTAATTTGCTGTTCACTTAAAATTACTATATTAAAAAATTGGTCTGCATTAAAATTTATTTTACCATTCCATCAGAATTAATATATTTGTCAATTCATTCGTTTATTACATTTATAAATATACTGGTACTTTAATTTCTATAACTTTGTAATATTGATTATTTGCGAAACCTTTTTTAACCAACATTTGGGGTTTCTTTTCTGACTTAATATTTCAGTTTCCAACTTTTTTCGAATCAAGTGAAGCTTGATGATGCTAATTAAGTTAACTTTTGAGGTGGAGTGAATGAATATAATGGAGTCATATAAAAGCGACAGAGAATTGAATTGAAATAAAAAGGCTACTGTCATAAGAAAGGTGCTAGTGTGATGTGCGTGGGAGTCTTGCGTGTCTTTGCGATTTATTGAGATTAGGAACCAACGTTGACTAATTGATTGAATATTTTGAGGATGTTCTCGCATCGTATTCCGGTAAGCATAATTTTTGATGTATTATAGAAGTTGTGAGTACTCACGGAAAAATACTTGATACTGGCGGAGAGCATCCCTCCAGGAGATTAAAAAAGTCTATGTTGAAATATAATCGATTATTTTAATTGCATTGTCTGTACTTGAACTTAAGTTAAAATTTAGATTTTGTTATTCAAGTAACATTTAAGACGAGACTAATAACAGAATTACATCAAAACTTGATCAGTTACAATTACGCGAAGAAAGTCATGCTCGGAGGTTAACTCTGATCAAATACAATATTTAATTTTATATGAGCTTAAAAAAAATTAATGGGTTATAGAAACCGGAAAAGAAAAGTGTATAAAAGGGCAAAAGAACAAACATATTCACGCATACACATATATCTTAGTTTCCTTCATCACTAAGCATCTCTACTTGGAATCTTTCCCGCTCTTTAAGA
Source organism: Nephila pilipes (assembly GCA_019974015.1). Classification (NCBI taxonomy): domain Eukaryota; kingdom Metazoa; phylum Arthropoda; class Arachnida; order Araneae; family Nephilidae; genus Nephila; species Nephila pilipes. Next base: position 6,990 of record BMAW01067683.1, on the reverse strand, counting down.
AGCATCTTATCTGTACTGATTCCCCAAAGTCAAATATTGATTACACTGAATTAGACTGAAAATTAATTCCCTTCACAAGTGTGAATAACTACTAATATCTCTAAATATAAATACTTCCAGCTTTGAGAAGAATTTTATATGGAATTTTCCATGATTATTGAAACCGATTTGAGAATATTTATAAAGTTCGGGCTGATCAACTTTGCCGAATTTTACCGACAAATCTGAATCTTATTAGCGAAATTCATAGTTTGTTATTAAAAATTATGTACGATTTAAAATTGTAAGAATTGTAATTGGCTTTAAGAAATTTATAAGAATTGGCTTTAAGAAATTTGTATTATAATTATAAGTGTAAAACGTTATACTTATAATTCAAATATTCGTTATATTCGTTAGTCAAAAGAAATGCGACACAGATTCATAGATTGGTTTTAATTTGGCAGTCAAATTTGCTGCCAAATCAAAATTTGATTGAAATCGCTTCGAGTTGTCACCGACAATGAAACAAGAATTCATCTTGATTCACTAAAACCTTAGCAATAATCAAAACAGTGGGGGGCTTCCAGTGAATCTGCTCCAAAGAAAGCGGAGATGGTCTATTCAGCCAGAAAAGTTATGTCGACGGTTTTTTTCGAATGAGAAGAGCATCATATTCATAGAATTCTTTGGAGAAGGAGAAGAAGGGAAAAAAAAAAAAGAAAAAGAAAAGAAAAGGACAACCAATGGACGATGCTACAGTCATTTACTCCCCATCCTATATCTTAATATCCTTTCCCCCATTCTTAACAGGCATTTTTTGAACCGTCAAAGAAAATGTAATATTAATATTTTTTCTTTATAGTTTTCAGCTTGTATCGCTTGCAGAGAAAGAGCTAGATAGTATTAAAACTTCCCTTCATTAAAAAACGTTTAATGAGTCCAGTGATTCTTAAGTTTTACATAACCATCTGCGACTTATGAAATTATTATTATAATTTAAGAAAACGTTAAAAATATATAAGACGAATATTTGATATAAAATAATGTAATATGTGTTTAAAAATAAGGCATCTGGGAGAATGTACAAAAAAGCATATGTTTCTTTAAACGTGCAAAGAGATTGTCATCATTGTTACTAGTGAAATTTATGCATAATGTGTATACATTGGCTCAATAAAGAAGTTAGACACTATGTCTTTGCATTTATATAATCGCCAAAAATGAACATTTAAAAAATAAAGAATATTTTTTCTCATGTACATATTTTATTAAAATGAGTTCTCTTCTAATTTTTTTCGTAAAAAAAAACAAATTTGATTTCGTTGATAATAAAAAGAAGAAAAAGTTAAAAAAGATTCAATCAAAAAAGAACTCGGACAAGCAGCGATATTGTCCTTTTTTTTTATCGGCAATTCAGAAGTTTAATTTCCCACCCTGGTATTATTTGTAGATTTCAAATTTTGAGTTTTCACTTCAGGCTAGATTTTTATTCATTGTTGTGAGTTCAGTAAAATTAGAAGTTTCAAACGGGAAGGCTAAGAGGGCAGACGTTAATAGTGGTAAGAAAACTCGTTTTAAAGTATCATAAAGAAGGACAATTGATTAAAAAAACAGTAAATTTGTAAATAGACTTCATTCTAGTTTTTGATATGCTTCAAAATCAATTGAAAATAAGCACAAATCTGAGAGACCAAAAGCGTTTTCGAACAGAGGGGAACGATGGATTGTAAGACAATGCGTTTTAAATCCGAAACTTAGTGTTCCTAAGCTAACCAATGAAGCGTCTCAATATTTTCATAAAACTGTTATTCCAGAAACAATAAGTCTGATTTTACGTAGAAAGAATTTACATGGAAGAGTGGCACGTAAAAAGCCATTCATAAATAAATGCAACAGATTGGAAAGAATAAAGTTCGCAAAAACATAAATATATGAAGACTTTTCGTTTTAGGAAACGGTTTTATTTGTTGATGAAAGCAAATTTAAATTGTTTCGCTCAGATGGTCAATGTTGTGTATGGCTAAAGCCAAATCAAAGTTAACCCTTTCGTTACCAGAGGGAGAAGAAAGAAGAGCTTCCCTGGGCCCGCGGCTTCTTACCGCGGTGTGTCACGCTGTACCCAGACGATTTTAGATACAAAGCCTAATTCGTGAAAAAAATTCCGCTAAAATGGGCTATTCATTAAAATATTTTGGTTATTACTTATATTATTTAAAATGCATCAAACTTGATATATACGAAAGAAAAAAAAGATTTAATCGAAAATTGAATGTTTTATACATAAAATTACATAAAAAAATCATACTTTTAAGAAAATACAAAATGTACAATATTTACATATGTTACATAAATTTCATGGTGTAATGATGCACCATTACATGAAATATTAAGGTATAAAAAATGAAACTTATAATGCTGTTTAGTATTTTTATGAGAAAAAATTCTTCAACGCATAGTCCAACGTCACGTGCCTTACACACATATTTTGTCAACTTTTAACGTTTCACGCAAGATTTTGAGCAAAGGGCACACCTTTTTTGTCCTTTTTTTCATTTAATGGCTCTGTACAGATTTGGATTGTTTTCGATAACATTACTGTCAGATTCATTCATTAATTCACAAATCTCAGTATCAGATATATACTTCCTTTTTGTCATGACTGTCGCTGCAAATAAAAACCAACCGATTAAAACGAACAGCTGGGAGCGTCTGCTACTAAAAGTTCTAACCCCCGTAAACATCCATAAATTCTCATTCGAAATTCTAAGAAGAAAGCAAGAAAGAAAAAAGCAAACAAAAAGCAAGTGCACCCTTTAAATCATGTCATTACATTTAAAGAGCCGCGCCGCAGCACGTGCTTTTAACAATTACCCCCTCCTCCTGATACCCAGAAGTGAAATCCAAGCCCATATCACCAAGGTCAACACTCCAAATAACCTATCTATGTAGATTTCGCGGTATTGTAACGCCATATAGTAACATTAAAAAATCAAATAAAACATTCTCATGAAGCGTATCTCTATTGATACGTTGGGCCGTAGAAGACACTCACGGAGCGTATCTAATGTGATACGCTGGGCACAGGAGAGGAAACGCAAGCGTATCAAATATGATACGCTGGGAGTGAACGGGTTAAGAGCAAAATTTAAGAGTTATTGTAAAACATGGTGGTGGCTTTGTCATGGTTTGGTTCTGCATGTCTGCCAGTGGTCCAGGAAAACATCACATAATTGATGGCATAATGGGCCACAATAAGTATTTAATCATTCAGAAAGAATGTTTGCTACAAAACGCCGAGCAATTGGGGATTAAGGAGGTTTTCAGTTATTATCCAGACAATGATCCAAAACATACAGCAAAAATCGTGCGCTTGTGGCTTTTGTATAAATGACCACATGTGTTAGAAATATCTCCACATTCACATGACCTATATAAGACTGAAAATTTATGGGCATATTTGGAAAATAAATTTTTAAAAATGTACACTATCAAGACAAAAATGTACTTAAAAAAGGCACTCTAACTTGAGTGGCCTAAAATTGTTCTAATTTTTTGTAAAAAAACTTGTAGAGTCAACGCCTAAAAGATTGAGAGCCGTAATAAAACATGAAGGACTGAAAAATGCTGAATGCTCTTATGCTGAATGGCCTTATATTCATTATATATTTATTAACTCTAAGAGTCCGAGTTCTTTTTTGAATTTATTTTGTGTACATTTTTAGTGTTTATATATTTTCAATGTATGAAATTACTTTTGCAATTCTTTTTATCAGGCTAAGTGTAGATAAACTTATCGTGATTTTGCATTTTCTTTGGTTTTGTTATACTAAGTATTTCTTAAGCTTCAAAATATAGGTTGAATTGTGATAAAACCAAGTGTCCGACTTCTTAATTGAGTAACTGTACATAGATATTTTCATAAAAGTTGAATACATGTTTCGATTTTTTCCGGCTTGTTTCATAAATATTATCTCCAAAAATTTTTTTAAAAAAATTATGAATTGCATCTTGATTTTATTATAATTATTATAATAATGACTCAATTCTATCTGAATTAATTTTTTTTTTGTGGTGTAAAACGTATTCCATATTTCGTCTTCTGTACTATGCTAAATGGGTTTTGAAATTTACATATTCATGCGAAAAATGGAGCATTTTTTGGAATATTCTTAAATTTAAAGAGTACTACATTGTAAAAGGATGCACGTGTTACAACGTCATAAAAGTTCCAGAAATTGTATTTTCTGTCTGGAAATATCGGGTTCTTTAAGTTTAGGCAAAGATCCGAATTTGACATCATTAAATAAGACATCCGAAAATTGTCTAATGTTAGAAGTCCTGTTCTCGTGCGGTTGAATTTAGTTTTTTTTCCCCCATTGGACCTTATATTTAACTGTAAGTATTTTTGGACTCTCTTCCGTTAGTTTTTGGAGCTCTCTTTTCGAAAGTGGAAATTTGTCTTCTGAAGCTTTTTCACCCTTGTGTATATTTTAAATTCTTTTGATGCGTATTCTCTTCTGCAAGGTTTTACTGTGGTCTTATTCTCTGTAAAGTCGTTGCGAACTCATAGTTAAGACTTGAATTTTAGAATCTACTTTTGATTTTCAACATTTCTACTTTGTGAATCAGTACCTCTATCGCAATTGTAATCGCGATAGACAAATGGGCATGGTCGCGACCTCTTGGCCGTCGTTCTTTCCGTCGAGACTAGGGATCGAGTCTGGATTCCTCTGGTTGATGTACGGAAAGTCTGTTGAGGCCCCAAGTCCTCCTGTTGACTTGGTGTGAGTGTTTGGTGAAGAGCACCAGCTCGGGTATCGTCCTCGTCACTTGGTCGAGGTTTAAAACTACGTTATCCGTCGCCAAGTGTTCCCTCCAAGTGCGACGTTAACAAACAAACAATTTTATTACAATTGTATTACCTTAATTATGTTTTATTATTTGAATAAATGATTTATTTATTTAATATTGTCTTCATTAGTGATTAATGTCGCTCTTTGCTAGTATATTTAAGATAGTTGTATTATTTATTATTATTTTCACGGATTGATTTACATTCATTTACATAAGTTAAAAATCGTCTAACGTTTTATAAGGAAAAAATTATTTTAAAAATATTAAATTATGGATCATACGAGCTTATAGATATACAGTATTTTCTCAATAATCCGGCAGATCAGGTCACCGAAAGTGCCGGATTACTGAAAAATCACAATAAAAACGATCTGAATTACAAAAGATATACAGAGCGTTTACGAAAGAATATCCCAATTTTGAAAAGCTACAATTACAAAACTAAAGAAGCTACAACCATTTTGGATTAATTAGATTTAAAAGACACTTTTGAAGTTTATAAGTATTCCATCCATTAGAAACACGAACGGTATCCAGTTGATAAATAGAACATTTGTTTCTGCATGTTCGACTTATTCGCTTTTTCAGTTCGTCATTGTTCACTTGTAATGCTGAAAATATGCAGGGCGTTATCCATCTTTAAAGCTTTTGTGTATAAATTGTCTTTTGGTGCTTCTAAGAGTGATATTTCATCTCTCGTTAATTATGGATACGATTGCTTATTAACTTCGCACTGAGAAGCAACACGGGGCCTATTGGCGATGAATCTCGTAATTTTGAATTTCGAGGTTCGTAAGTGACGAGGACAACATCTCGCTGGCACCTCCCTCTCCCAAACTTCCTCACCACGAAAAAAGGAAGACTTGGGACATCGGCCAGTTTTAACATGCATCATACTCGCTACGCAGTGGGTTTTTAGTAGTATCAGGACTCGATACCACGAACCGACAAAAACAACGGCGGTCGTGAGTCCGCGACAATGACCACTAGGCTACCACAACCACACGTTAATTTTGAGAGTCAAATGAATCCAGCTTCAATTAATTATATATATATATATATATATATATATATATATCTTTAACCAATCATTGCTAGAACTTCCTCAGTTGTTAATATTGTTTTTGCTCACAATGCCAAATGGAGTTGTGTTAGTAGCATCTGTACTTTCGCCATTGCATGAAATTTAAAACTATTTCCGATCTCCAAATATTTTTTTTTATCTATTTCATTATTACACTTATCCGTAGCCTGATTTTATAAATTTAATTTAGCTATAAAGAAGAAAGAATTTTGGAATTTTTTTTTATCGGTTCAAATTATATATGCCACACTTCCCGAACCTTGTTAAATAAATATTAAAGAATTAAATATGATTGATAAATAGACAAATTTTACTCATAAATTGCCACTAGCACATATAACATGAGCTCATTGAAGTGTTAATGATTACAGACTTAGAAGTTTAACAGTACGCGTTTTGTGTGCACACAAAGCGAGAGATCCGTTGCGTCGTAAAAGCAGAAATAAGAGCGTTATCGCAAGATTTATCATCCCGTAAAAATAACTACTCATATGAGCTGCAATTTTGAATGAATACATATCAACGTGCCCGTTGAGCACATGGGGAGGTTAGTAAATATAATTAATTCAGTAACATTTTATAACTACATTATTCATAAAAATTATTAAATTCAAAAATTATACCCCAATAAATTGTAAAGTAGTATACTTGTAATTTTTTTTATTTGAGATAAATTTAGTCGCAGTCTCGTGAAATGTGTAAGCATAATTATTTCAGAAATATTTTATTACTACATTATTGATGAGAAAACTTGTTAAATTCAAAAATTAACCTTATAAATTTTTGCGTTGTAAAATAGTACTTGTAATATAATTATTATCATAAATTTAATCTCAGTTGCATAAAATATGTAAGTTTATGCTTTTCTTGTTTAAAACATGAGGGCTTAGAGCCAGCCGGACAAGCTATTTTTTGAATAAATAGCAATGGAATTCAGAATTTGATAGGATTGTGTTACCCTACAAATTTAAATTTTGTATCAGATTCTTATGAAACTAAATAATTAAGATAGAATGTGTTGTATTGATTTACAATCCGTCTTAATTTGTCTTTCAAATAAGAAATTCATA
>BMAW01067680.1:27317-44176 GCA_019974015.1 Nephila pilipes | reverse complement strand
CCTTTTAAACATTTTAATTTAAAAAATTCACTTTCAGAATCATAAATTAACGAAAGCTTGCTTAATAAAGTATGCTGCAGTATTTTCAATCTTTATACTCTATAAATTCTCTAAGAACTAAATATTTAATCATTTGATTAATCATTGCAGTACAGTAGTATCAAATTTGGAACTTGCGCCATTAACATTAACAACCACTTGCAATTAATTTGTACATTAATTTTAATCCGTTTAAAATTATGTACGGAATACTAGTTAAGTAGAAAGTTTCTGTTGAATTATGTACAGTCTGTTATGCTTTCTCGAAAAAAATACACTTGTATACTATTAATAATACTGTTGCACCGTGTCTTTCTGAGTCAAAGCTGTTTTTCTTTCAAATGTTTTAATTATGAACACTTTTTAAGAATTGATTATGATGACAGCGACAGTAATTTTAAAAACATGCCTTTTTAAACCTTATTCTGCGAAATACTATACTTTGAGGGTATTAATTACATAAAAAAAAAATTAAAAGATGTTCCTCCTTTTTTAGTAAAAAGTATTTCTTTTTGAAGAATGACCTAAATTTAGGTTTCGTGAATCTCTTAATTTCAAAAAAATCTTCTAGAATATGTACTTCATTGCAAGAACCAATTCTAGTGAACAGGTTTGTCTATTTATTTTGAGATGTATGAACGCTTGGAAGCCACCTCGTTTCAAAATATGAGATAAATTTCGTAATAAATATAGAATCCCGATATAAAAAAAAAAAAGAATCTAGCTTTATCGCTAATAAAAGCATATAAATACAATTACGAGGTGTTCCAGTAATTATAAACAAAAAGTACAATCACAGAATCACTGAGTGTGCAGTTCTATATTTTAGTTCAATTTAAGGAGACATCCAAGTATGGTATGTTTGTGATCGTACGAAGATTGGTAGAACAAAATAATTTCAAAAAATAGAACGGGTGTAGACAAATAATTAAATGTTTCACTTTTCCTGATATGAATCATCGATCACAATTTCCCATTAGAGTTGGATAGTGAAGAATAAAAATAAGGCATTCTATTGAACCTGGTTTTATCTCTATTGATTTTAATTCATTAACAATATCGGAAGCCTTTGTTTACTCATCTGTTTCGTTTTATTAGTTCTTCTGCAAGTTTTGTCATTATTTGTATACCTGCGAATCATAGATATACAAATAATATTAACACGCACGAGGTAGCGTGGCCGAGTGGTCTAAGGCGCTGGTTTTAGGCACCAGTCTTTCGAGGCGTGGGTTCGAATCCCACCGCTGCCAGCGTTCATTTTTTATCCATCATATTTAAATATGGCTAAAACTAATATAAATTACTATGAAAGGGGTTTTAAATGATAATTTAAAATAGTTAATGATATGATTATTAGTGACAAAAATGACAAGAGATAATTGCTGTGTCCATATTGATAAAGTGCCATTTCTTCTGTAATTGAAGTTTAAATATATATATAGAAACATATTGTGTAACTATTTACTTAGAAATATAAAATTAGTTAACATGCTTCTCAGTTTCCAAAATGACTTCAATAATTTCTATATCGATTTTCAAAATGGAATTTAAATCGTAAAAATTGTAAACTATATTGATTATTTATTTATCATTTTTATTTTTCATTCTTATTTATTTGTGTTTTTAATTAATTTTTGTTGGTTATGTATCATATTCCTAAACATGAAGTTTAAAATAAAAAAAATTTAAAAGAGTTTAAATTTAATTATTTTTAACTGTAATTTGTTTAATATTTATTTCTTTCCAAATTTTAATTTTTTCGAGGAAAAGTTTTTGTTTATTTTTATTTATTTATTTATTGCTACCTTAGTAATATATGTGTGTTTCATAGAAAAATGTTTTTATATATTTTTATAATTAGACTAATTTTTTATATTAATTATTTGATTTTTCGATTATTGCATTTATACACGATATATTTTAACTAGTTTTTCAAATTTTATTTAATTATAAAATTTGGTACGAGATGAAGACACATTTTCATTTTATAGTTTAACTTTTTGTAATAAAACTACTAAACAGTATTGGCTTTTAAAATTCAAAAATTATTAAATTTTTAATTGATAGGATAAGTAAATTTAAATAGACATCCTTTTAGTGTTATAAAATCAATCAGTCAGTTACGTAGTTGGCAGTTAATGACTTCTTGATAAAAGCATTATTGCGCAATATTGTAAAGAAGGCATCAGAACATTTTTGTGTTTTGCTTTTGAGATATATTTTTATAACTCTTTTCAAACTGAAAAATTAATTAAGTTTATGAATAAGTATATGTATAGATTACTTTTCCGCTATCCTGTTAATTTATTTTGGTGTAAAGGAATTTGTTTCCCTGTTTCTACTTTTTGTTTCTTTTTGTGAATTGTTGTTCTGAATTGGTATTTCTGCCAATTTTTAATTTTATACCATCGTGTTACGATGTAAGTCTATGAAGTTGCAATGATTGGGTCCGTGTATAATGTTTGTATAAACATACATTTTTTTTCCAGTTCAAAGCGTGAAACAGTATTGTTTTACATTATCTCCATTTTTGTATTACTTTTATTATTTTTCTTTTGATTTTTGTTTTTACATTGCTTTGTAATTTTAATTAAGGACTAATATCTGTGAGAATCAATATTATTAAAATAATGTTTCGATAGAATTTTGGTTTATTTTGAATGGAGTATTTTTTTTAAACTTAGGATAAATTTTCAATTTGATTTTTAGTTAGTTTGATAACTTACTGGTGTTTCTTTGAATTGTCCATTCTATATATAATATACAGTTGACAAAAAATTATTTCTTAAATTATAATAAAATCAAATAAAAGACTAAAGTAAATATTAATGTAATATATTAGTTTAATTTATTGTAATAACATAAAATGAGTGAATGTATAGTTTATTGGCGCAAGAGCCAGATCTGGCTATGCTGCGCCAAAGAAGGTTTAACTGTGATCTGGACGTAAGGAAATTGAAAAAAGACAAAAATTGGTAAACAAGAAGGAGGGTCGAAAATAGAGGAGGATCGCTTGGGTAACTCGGGGGTGCGTCACCCGTGTTTACTAAAGGCAGTGAACCCATGGGAAAGAAAAAGATCACTAGGATGCCTCGGGGTCATTGCCTGAAGAAGACAAGTTCCTGAAGTCCCCTGATATAATCCTCAGAGGCATGGTGCCCAGCTATACCCCCAGACGTTGGGTACCCATTTTAGTCGCCTCTTACAACATGCATGAGCTACAGTGGGACTATTCTGTCACTCCCAGTCACCACAAGGGTCTTATTTCGTTTGAATTGATGTCACATTAGGGTGTCACAACGGGACAGCGGACCTGATTCCCGGTCACTCTGGGTCATTCCCGGTCACCACACGGGTCATAATAAAATAAAAGTAAAAGCAAAAACAAAATTATCCTTTTTTTTACATTTTAACAGATAAATATATAAGAAAAATTAATGCAAAAAAAATTACTAATACACTTCATTAATGTACTATAATTTTAAGAAACTAGTTAAATAATGCAAATTAGTGTGTGTGTGTGTGTGGACTTTGTATGAAGTTATTTAGCTTTAAATACTGCTTCAAAACATTGTGGCATAGATTCCACTAATTTTTTTATGACATTTGAGTCTATATATACCATACTTCAATGAGAACTTCTTTTAAACTGTTTTTACTTGTGATATGTTTCTATCGAATTTAATTTAATTATATTATTTTATTATTTATTTCAATTTGTTTTAAATTTTCCATTGGATTCAGGTCTGAGACCTGAGTCTGAATCGCCTTCGATCATTATAAAGTAACCATGTCCTGGTCGATCATTATAAAGTAACCATGTCCTGGTGATCACAGTAGTATGCTTTGAGTCGTTATCCCATTGAAATCGAAAACTTTGTTTTAAACTTCAATTCCAAGTACTGCTTAATAAGTTTTGCTCTAACACATCAATACATATTAAATTGCCATTGTACTGTCAATAAAATAAAAAACTTTTACTTTATTAGAAGTCATACATTTCCATAAACGCTCATGCTTGTGAGTTGGGAATATATGTTTTGGATCTAAAGCAGTTTTATTTTTATGACAAATTTTTCAAATGCCTGGTGGAGAGAATATCTGAAACTTTATACAGAGAGAATCGCTGTTTTCTAAAAAAAACATTGATTCACTGCTATAGGCTAAAGCAAATTCCAAGCGGGTTGTTTCCTGTTTATTTATCTTATGAATGGCTTTTTCCTTGCCTTTATATCAGCGTTGTGGAAAACATTCCTTTTTGTTTGATGTGTTACTCTAATATTAGAAGATGTTAAAATGTCTCCAGCAACTTTTTTAGCTGATCCTATAACAATCTTTAAGACTATTTGAACTACACTTATTCTTGCCCTCATTGTTAATTTATTGGGACGTCCTGGTCTCGGTTTATTTTCGATGCATCAAATCTCATCATACTTCCTCGCTATGTATTCAACAGTTGCAAAAGGTTACTTAATCACTTTCACAATTTCTCGGTTTGATTTTCAATTCTTATGAAGCTCAATGAATTTCATTTCTAAGGATACCTATTTAGGTTTAGGTGCCATTCGCAGTTACTTCAAGAACATTGTAGATAAAATAACTTGAAAAGTTGAGTTAGTTATTGCGAAGTGAAGAATTATTCACAGCTACTTTGTAAATAATCCTTTCAACCATCACTTTTCTAAACGCAGTACGTATTTCGGTGAAGAAGTGTGTACAAGTATTTCTTTTGCAAGAAATTTTTAAACTTTTCCGGTTAGAAAATTATATAATCTAAAAATTATTTTGGTGCTTAACCTAAAATGTACGGTAAATACATTGCATTAAAACTATTTTTATAAAAATATAAGTTTTTATTTCGTTTGGAAATTAAAATAGATTCGATGCTTACCTAATGTGTCATCAAGATTGTAATACAAGATTTTCATATAAAATATGTATTCATTACTATGAGTAGTTTCATTATTTATATATGTGTGTGTGTGGTTAGTTGTTTAGTTATGTACAATTGTGTTTTTTTTTTGAGAGAGAATTTGAAGATGTTTTCTATGTTTACATTTTTTCCTGCGGTTGATTTTCTGAATTTCCGGGATTTTATATAGTTTGTTACTATATTTTTTATAATATAATTCACTGAAGTGTGATGGTTTGACCAGTAATTGCCGGTATAAACACGCGTTATTCCATTCCAAAGTATAGATCAGTAATAACTGCATTTTATTTCCATTATTCTAAATTTTGTTTTTCTATCACTTGGCTTTCTTTTAAATTGTTTGTTTTTCTAATGGATTGCTTTGATTTTTGGGTTTTTAGATTTTAAATTTTAGATTGTTTAATTATTTAAGTAAGTTTTTATATTATTTCCATAAATATTAATCTGTTTATTATAATAATTTCTTTAAATATTTAGTTTTTTCCTATTAATAGTGTTAATTTAGTTTTCGATATTCTTAGAGATTGTTATATGTTATGATTTGTACTATTTGTGTTTTGTTTACATATATGTATTGTAATAACAACTACTATATTAATTTCGAGTAAGATTCAATTCCAAGTTTAAGTATTATGAACTTGGTCACATACGATCACATCTTATTAATCATATTTTTAGTACTACTTGGCGATGTTTAACTTTCCGATAATTAATTGCCTATGGCATCTCTTTCTTGGTATCAGCGAAAGAATGAATAGAAAAAAAATGAGAGAAAAAGAGTCTCATGTAGGCGATGATTAATAATTCAAAAGAGCATATGTAAGAAATAAAAAGAGAGAAGATATGAGTCACTTTTCTATAGGAATGTAGGAGGAACTAAGGATGCACTGAATGCGTAATTAAAACGACCGAATACGGTGCACACTATAAAACTAAAATTATTGCAATTTAAAGCTCTTTATTGTAATGTTAGTTGGATAGCAACACGCGAATAGAAAAACAATTTTTAATGAATATCTAAACTCAGGAAAGAAAAATTATATCAGCGTATTAAATATGCTCCTATGTACGGACGATGATGTGATGATCATAAGAACACAGCACATTTTTCTAAAAAGTATCCTTTACATTTCCAAAACCTCACATTAGGTTTCAGCTTCACTTTCCCAAGTTATAAATGTCTACACGAAATGCACCATGTATGGGTCGAAAATTCTGCGAACGAATAAATATTTACATATTATGTCAAAATCGTATTAGCTCTATTAGTGCGATTTCCTTTTTATTACATGAACAAAAATAAAGTTATTTGATGTCGAATATTCTTGTTCCAGTAAGGGACCCAATGCGTGGCGGGATGCATTGAAACCTACAGAAATCTTGAAAAAGTTATGTCAGGAAAGCAGATTGGACGGACCCCACATCGAAAAGCAACGAATTCGTATCGGCAACATAATGTACGAATTCCAAGACGGCTTTGGATGTGAGTACATTTCCTTAAATTTTTTAAAAACTGTAATCGTAATGTATCCCGACTTAGGGTGGATAGCGGAATAGAGTAGATGCATATTAAGTCTTTAACTATGTTTAATCCGGAAAGGATAGAAAGCACTTCAATGAATGGAATATTATAAATTTTTCGAGAGAAAAGTCATACAAAAAATGTATTTATTTATAATTAAAAAAAAAAATTTGACTTTTCAGATTCAAATCAAACATGACAGAGCATTAATATTGCTCTGTTATAATACATTGCATTTTTATCTCAATTTCTATCTTAAACTATTGGTAATCTTATTATATAGCTTACTTTTGGACTATTTTAACTTTTCAAATAATTATCTTTCTAATAAATTGTCAAAATTTGTTTTTCCTTAATAAGCTCATCACTAAGACAAACTATATATAATGATTAATATTTTGTATGCATAATTGATTGTTTGGTTTTTTTTTTTTTTTTTTTTTTTTTTTAGAATATAGAGCATTGAAAGCTGATATCACCCTTGTATACGCAATAATATATAACTGTTTACCTATCCAATTGGTTTGGTTTTATTAACGTCGCACTAGAAGCTACACGAGGGCTATAGGCAACGGACCTCGTAATTTTGAACCTCGGTCATGTGACAAGGACGACACCTGAGTTGGCATCCCCTCTTGTAATTTCCACACCACGCCAACGGGAGGACTTTGGGACCCGACAGATTTGACGTGCATCAGCCCCGGCTACACGGTGGTTTTTTAATGGCATCAAGGCTCGAATCCCCGACTCGACGAAAACCTTCGGCCGCAAGTCCAATGCATTAATCACTAAGCTACCGCGGCCACTTACCTATCCAAGAAAGACGTCTTCTCTTCTACTTATATCTGCAAAAATCATTTCTTCTCATATGTTTCGCAATTGGTGAAGTTTAAAACTGCTGAAGGGTCATCATGAATTTTTTTCAGACATTGATTCGATCAATTAATGATAACTTTACTGTTTCCAGAAGAAAAAAAACATAGGTGCTTGTCTGAACAGATAAATTCTTTAACAAATAAATTTTTGTAATATTCGCAGATTTATCATTGACAATTCCACATAGCATTTGTGGCCGCGGTAGCCGAGTGATCACGATCACGAGTTCACGTCCGATGTTATTTACATCAAGTAGTGAGCTCGAGTCCTGATTCCACTAATGACTCGCCGTGTAACGGGATTGATGCATGTTAAATCTGTCGGGGCCCAAAGTCCTCCCGTTTGCGTGGTGTGGAAGTTTAGAGACGGGGGTTTCAGCTTACGTAAGCCCTCGTCACTTGACTGAATCTCAAAATTACGAAGTTCGTCACCAATATCCCTCGTGTTGCTTCTCAGTGTGACAGAAATAAAACAAGTAATCAATCGACATACTATTAAATTCTTTTTTTACAAGATAAAATGGGGAAATAACCTTGATTGCTCCATATCCCAGGAACTCAAAGAATAGATGTCAATATACACATAGATTATAATCTGTAGTTCCTGTGCACTTATCTTACTTATGTAGTAGATAGATCTATTTTTTACATTTTATTGAATACACGATTAATTCTTTTTTCTTAAAATCGAGGTGATTAACATAAGATCCAAGTCGTTTTATACAAGGATTAAATTTATCATTTTTGGAATATTTTATTTACCAGTCCACTACAATCTACGAATTTTGTCGAAAGCTTAAGACTTACTGTAAGATTTAAAATTTTCTGTGCGTTTTAAACAGTTACAATAAGTTTTTAGTAAGTTTCAGTTTAAGTAAACTTATTGTAAGATTTATAACTTATGTAAGATTTAAATTTTTTTTTTTTTTTTTTATATATCTAAAAAATCAATCTCATGACAGACTACATACATCAAGCATTCTACCTAGTGACATAACCTAAGAGAGCTTATTTCACTAACAAGCTCAATAGTGCCTACAATTATTTAATTAGATCTTCAAAAAATTTGAGAAACTCAGAAAAAAATGTCGCTTTGTTATCTTATAAAAGAATCGTAGAATCTCCTTTCTAAAATAAAAGCTAAGCTGAATTAGAAGATTCGTTCAAGAATTCCTGTTCATGAAAACTATCAATAAAAATTTAATTAATAACTATTTTTTTACATATAACACCAGCTCTAAGCTATGGAAATATTTGGTGAATAAGAAAACGTCTACAGACCACTGTGAACATCAAATAATACTTTCGAAATGAAAAAGCACTATAAAATCAATTTACATTAAAATAATTACAAATAGACTAGTAACAAAAAGTCTGAAACAACCAACATAAAATCGTTTGTCAGAGAAATTCCCACGCTGACGTACCGGATTCACTTTTAACACCCATAGAAAGTGCGCATTCCTGTTTTCACTCTCCCTCCCCCCTCCTTAATGAGTGAATGGCAGCCCCAAACACCCCGCTCATCACTTGTCTGCGGTTTCCTCAATTAACGCAGCGTGTGAATGGGTCACCAAAGGGAAACCGTTCATTGGACGGGATGCGCACCGTTGATTCGCTTCCCTCCCACCGGCAGAGCTCCTAATTCGTGGCTGTCACAACTTCTCAGTCCAGAAAGCGATTAACCGATCTTTCATTCTTATCGGTTGTTTTTGTTTTCGGTGTTACGTGGAATAAGCGGAGAAGGGGGGAGGGGAGTAGAAAACGGGGTATCTGACCCACAGAGAAATGAATGTTTTTCATTCTTGTGTTCCAGATGGACGAACGGGACGGGAGAATATGGCCTTGACTCTCTTGCATCGGTGGAAGGAGATTTCGCCCGGCAGGTACTCGCTAGTCCCCGAGCACATCGAAACTCGAACCCTCTACCACCCCCGCAAGCCAGCAGAACCTCAGGTGAAGATACATATCTTCGTTGAGATTCGAACTCCAATAAATTCTATTGTACAATATTATATTTGATTTCATAATTACCTAGTAAATTTGGAATCGAATTTAGGTTTTATGAAGCCTTAAGATATTGAAGGTATGAGTCCAATTCCAGAGGTCCTTTGTCACTGACTAACTGTATTTTTAATGTATGATAAATGGAAATTTATGGATATAATCGGTATCTAAAGCCATTAGCGCATAACAAACTATGTATTTCATCAAAGTAATTGTTGAACCAAAATATAACTAAGAAGTATAGTAATAATGAAATCTGAATAATAATGATATTATACTAATGAAATAACTATGAAGCTCTAACTTGAAATGATTTTTATTCATAACACTTTAAATAATGCAAATACATTGGAAAATATTTGTCACCTCAATTAAAAACTTCCAATTTCAATGAGTAAAATCAGGTCTTTGAGCAATTCCTCCAAGAAATAACAGTTTGAAATTGATGCGACACTCTGCGTACATTTGAACCCTACACTTATTCAGTTATGGATGTATCTTTTCTTTTTAAGAAATATGGCACTGAATAAATTAGGTGTGCTTCACATGGGAAGGGGTCGCGGTAGCTTGATAGGTCGAGTATAGGACTCGTTACCGAAGAAAATCGGGTTAAAGTAACATTATACAAAACAAGTCGATCTAAATGACCTTTAAAAGACTGTCATCTAGAGGAGTGGCTGAAAGTCCTTTCGTTGGAATGGTTGGAGAGTTAGGGAGGGTGGATAACCAGCTCAGGTGTCAACCTTGTCATTTGACTGTGGTTTAAATCGAGAACTCAGTGGTACATGACCCTCGTGTTGCTTCTTCCTTGTGTTCATAATTGTGATTCTTTCTCGTTCTTCTTCTTCAATGTTAATAAACAATCAGTCAATCTATACATTAGAGGAATCCCAAACATTGAAAGGAATATAGTCAAAAATATAGACAAAATAAAACTAAAAATGTATAGGAATGAGAGCACTGTATTTTCCCATTCAGGTTTCCATGTTCTGTAATAGAAAGTAAATTAATTTTAACCTGAGACGCAGAAAATTCGTAAAAAATACGTATGTTGGGTGAACAGTTATCGCATATTTTTATTTGTGAAATTTCTCCATCAAATAAAGAAAATCGATTTTCTTTGAACTGATTTTAGTAGTTTAATTTCTTTTTAGAGTTATCATGAGATTATTCCTTTTTTTTTTTTTTTTTTTTTTTTTTTTTTTTTTTGTCGGATTGCATAAACCCTTATTCAGTTATGGATGTATCTTTTCTTTTTAAGAACTTTCCAAAGTAATTATCGGTGCTCTCATTAGGGTTAGGGGCCACTATAACCGGATGGAGTCAGGGTCGCGAACTCGTGACCGGCGTTGTTTCCGACGACTCGTGGGTTCGAGTCCTGACGTCACTAAAGACCCGCTGCGTTGGAGGTTGTTGAATATTAAATCTCTCGTGGATCCCAGGCCTCCCATAACGTGGTGTGGATGTTTGGAACGAGAGTTTCCAGCTCAGGTGCCGTTCTAGTCGACTGAGATGGCCGTGATAGCCTAATGGCCATAGTATCAGACTCGCTGCTGGCAGTTTTAGTCGAGTCGCAGGTTCAAGACTTGATGCCACTTAAGACCCATCGAATAGTTAGGGATGATGCACGTTAAATCTGTCGTCGCTCAAAGTCCACCCTTGACGTGGTGTGGAAGTTAGGAGAGGGGAATACTAGTTCAGGTGTTGTTCTCGTCACTTGACTGAGGCTCAAAATAATCACGTAAATAAAATTATTATGACTGATATTTCGACAAATGTCATTGCATTTTTTTTACTTTGATTGGTTGATTAATTGTTTATTAACGCCACACTTAGAAGCCACATGAAGACTATTGCCTAGGGACTGTGCAATTTTGAAACTCCGTCAAGTGGTAACATTGGATTTGGAACCTCTTCTCCAAACTTCCACGTTACACCATTGGGAGAACTTGGATCCCCGACAGATTTAACATGCATCATCCCACTACAGGATGTACCATTAATTGCCTCAGCGCTTTATCTCACAACTCGACGGGAACAATGCTGGTCATAAATACACGACAGTAATCTCTCAGATACCTTGCCTGTTCTACCTTTTTAAACGGTAAGTGAGGTGCTGAATTAAAAAGAACCATAGGTTATATCTATCGGAATGAACTCCTGTCCAGGGTCTAAGATAAAGAAGAAGAAAAAATGCGCATTTAGAGATATTCGTATATTAATTAGTGGTTATGTACTTCTTTATTAGTGTACAACTTTACGTAAACATATTTATGAAACTAGTAAATATATATAAATTGTGTATTAAATATAAATTACAGAAGACTCATTGATAATAAAGTTTATAAGCAATTTTATTTTGTATTTTTACCGTTCTTTTTTTTCCTGAGAAGGTTAAATGGAACCCGCTCGGGCGGGCCCCCCCCCCCATAACATTAAAAACTGTATGCTATACCGATATCATTTTATTTTTAAGACTTTAATTATGTAAGTCACAAAAATAGTTTTTTAGATAAAGTAAGTTTCGAGGAAATCAAGAAAATATCCGATTTAAAATAGCCTGGAAAATGACATCATTTATTCATTAGTGAATACGAGATAGCTGTGTCCTAATTTGTCAATTCATTAATTCAATGAGGATAATTACTTTCAAAAGACGCATAAAACTCGGCTGCCAGCTTAGTTAGGGGACGTTGCCACTGATATTTATCTTATTAAATAAAAATTTATGGGACTGGGAAATATTGATTATTTTTGCATAAAGTAATTTATCAAAAATCATCGCGAAAGACTTTAATTTGTATTCTGCGAGCTTTTTCAAATATCATAAGCTTTAATTTACGTGCTATGCTCATATATATGCCATTCAGGGACATTTCAAAATTTAAACTCGAATTTTAATTCCCTTCCTATCAGCCGATCGAGCTGAAATCTTGCATACTTGTATAGTTCTGATCTTGTGATTTGCTCAAACAGTTACGGACTTACAGGAGTTCTGGAGTCTCGGAACTTAACAGCGCTTAACAGCATTAACTGCTGTTAACAGCATTACTTGAGCACTTAACAGCGTTCAAATGTGTTGAAATTTTGCTCCCGCGTATTTGATTTTTCAGTCGTAAATTTCTAAAATAAAAAGAATTAAATAAATGTATGTACAAAAACATTCTTTTTAAATTCAAGCTTTTATTTAAAGCTGGGATAAATGATATTAAAAAAATTTAATGTAAAACGATATATAATTTATAAATACTTGGTGTTAATTACTTGTTTTGATCTCATATATAAGTAATTAATTTATTGGTGATTATCTAGGTATCTTAGTAAAGCGCTTCAAACTTTTATAAGTTACACATTATTTTACATTTAAAATAATTATTTTTATACTTTTGAGCACATTTTTATTTAAGAATTTGAAAAAGAATTTTTACTTCGATTTATTTTCTTTAACTTTCTTATTCTTTTCTTTAATACTTCAATGTAACTGACCAAAATTTTCAAACTTAGAATAATGATCACATTAAACAAGTATTGTAAGCTATAATTATCTTGTATCTGGTAAGAAGTGGGAAAATCAAATTTTGTTTTCAAGAATTTATATATATATATATATAACACATCAATCAATAACTCCCGAGACTAACATTGAAAACAACATTTTTTTTGCAAAATTTTATTTTATTCATCAACATAACACCTTTTGTTAATCACCTTTTAGGGTGATACAATCGTTCCAACGCTTTTCCAAATCTTTTTTTTTTCCTCAATTTTTTTTTTTTTTCTCGCAAGAAATTTTTTTTGTTGCGAGTAAATAGCGATAAACAGCTTTCTGAATCATCGACTCGTTGCTGTTTTTGTTCCATCGAAAGCAATCGCGGCACCCACTCGGAAAAAACCTTTTTCATGCTCAATTTTTCATGAAGGATAGTAAATACACTTCCATATGATATCTGTGTCATCTCAGCAATCTCACGGAGCTTCACTTTACGATCTTTCATTATAATTTTTGTCACTTCACTCACATTTTCCGGTGTAACGGCTTCCACAGGTCTACCCGAGCGTTCCGCGTCATTTGTGTCGGTACGACCACGTTTAAACTCGGCAAACCACCGACAAATCGTTGCTTTTGATGGACAAGAGTCCGGGTAACATTTTTCAATCCATTGTTTCGCTTGCACGGTGTTTTTACCCATTAAAAAACAATGTTTTATCAGAACACGAAACTCGGTTTTTTCCATTTTTTAAACAAACTACAAAACGACTTTACTCCAACCTCGATAACTCAGCTGTTTCTGGTCCGATCGACTTAAAATTTTGACACGTTTCAAGCAAAGGTTAGTACTCTAGAAAGACCTGGTTACTGGTTTACTACGAGCGCCATCTCTGGGTTAGTCTCGGGAGTTATTGATTGATGTGTTAATGTTAGAGTTTTCTCTTTCGGTTTGTTCAAATCGTTTTTACTTAAAACCTTCATCAGAGCGACTAACTGGCTTTTAAATTATTTGAGTTTCATCATTACTTAGAGCAAGTTATAAGAAAATTTAATAAAAATTATGAGCTAGTGCTTGATGGAGCCATTATGTTTCCCACGTATTTTGTAAAATTTTGAAAGATAAATAATCGATTATGCTGATATTAATCTTATACATAAATCTGACAGATAGTTTGCCGTTATACAAATCATTGATCACTTCTCTCCAATATTCTTCAGAATGTTTCGTTCATATATAAAAGAGCCTGCAAAAAAAAGTTTTAAACTTATTTTAGCTGATATTTTTAGAGCTTGCCTTTCCCACCGTGTTTTCCACTAGATACAAAGACTTTTCCAAAACCCTTTTTTTTAGCAAAATATGTACGTTTTAAGGTGTTTCTTTTGAACACAAACTGAATTTTTCAAATGGTTAAAAACTAATAGCAGCCAAATTAGCTTCTCTTCCAAACCAAATCTATCTGTATCAATAAAATAGTTTGTGTGTTTGGATAAAACATAGCTCTAAAATTGAACAGTACAAAGACACGAAATTTGGTACACTTAAGCAATGGGTAATAATGATGTGCATGGGGATGCGACACTTTTTTTTTGGGGGGGGGGAATTCTCTTTTTTACTTTTAAAAATTAATATTAATATTACCGATAAAGCAGATTTTGTCCACCGTGCATAATTCTATAGCTTATTATGTCACTTAACGTTATGATCTTTCGTTGCTTTTGACTATATATTCACTCAGTATTTTTAAGGTCATTTTATTTATTCATTTTTGTTTGCTCTTTGTAGCAGAATGTAATATTTTGAAAATGTTTATTTATATATATTTGTGTTTTTTCTTTTTTGAAGAATTACAATTCTACTTTGAATGAATAATTTAATAATGATAACCGACAAGCAACTAAACTTCCTATCATTAAGCAATATTTTCAACCAAAAATTTCAAAATTGTTGCAACAACATCTGTGATATTGATAATCCTTCTATTTCAAAACATCCATACTCATTCCTCAAACTCTAAAATTAAATGCCGTCGAAATATTCCTTTAAATTCTATTACATAGGTGGGGGAGCCTAGTGATTATGTTCTTGAGCTCATGGCCGGCGTTGCTTCCATCGAGCCAAGGTTTCGAGTCCTTATACGACTAAAAATCTACTGTGTAGTGGGGCTGATGCTCGTTAAATGGGTTGAGGCTCCGAACTTTTTGTAGTAACGTGGAGTGGAAATTTGGGGGAGGCATCTTTCAAGTGCCGCCATCTTCATTGATCGAAGCTCAAAATTACGAGGTCCGTCGCAAATAGCCTTCATTTTCGCCTAAGATTATAAACAATTAATTTAATACCACACAGTTCGTATTTTCTACTTCTTGCGTTTTTCCGTAACAAATCTTATTCTTTCTGACCTGAGTTCAATTCCTCACCTCATATTTTGTCCGCTTTGCATGTATTTTTTCACTGCTTTCGAAATAATTAAAATCTTTTCCTTTTTTTTAATTGCTTTTTTTTGAAATTATTATCTTTAATTTTCAATATATCTTTTTTCCAATTTTTAAATTAGTAATGTCTTTTTTTGCATTATCCACAACCTAGTTCTCGAACAATAACGTCGCAAGATTACGATTCTTGTATCATTTGAGAGATCTAAATATTTAATAGAAGACTGAATTTATTTCAGGAGTATAAGTAAGCAGATTTTTGAAAAAATGCACTGAAAAGCGTCAATGTCTTATTTTTTAAACTCTTAAAAATCTTTTCATCCAGGAATACATAGATTCAAACAACACAATATTTATACGGAATATGGATTGGGCTTTTGGTTCTCTTTTAAAAAAAAAGGACAGGAAAATTATCAGTGGATTTATGCAGTTTTAATTGCACAGCATTAAGCGTGATTGGTTTTTCCCGCTGAATCTGAATTGTTCCAACCAAGTCTGATTATGCTGCGCCAAACACGGTGTAGCTATGATCTAGACTTAGAAAAGATGGGGAAGAAAAGTAGCAATAAGTTGACAATGAAAAAGGTTCAATATTGAGAATTTTGGTTTGGTTTGGGTTCATTAATGTCGCACTAGAAGCAACACGGGTGTTATCGGCGACGAACCTCGTTATTTTGAGCTTCGGTCGAGGACGATACCTGAGTGGCACCCCCTATCCTAACTTCCACACCACGCCCACGGAAGGACTTTGGGCTCCGACAGATTCAACGTGCACCAACCCCTGCTACACGGAGGGCCTTAGTGGCATCAAGGTTCGAGCCCGCGACTCGAAGAAAACCACCTACCGCGAGTCCGCGGTCATGGCCACTATGGTACCGTGGCTAACCAATTTTGAGATACTATAGAAGGATCCCTATAGTATCTCGGGGGTACGTCATTCGTGTTTACAAAAGACAGTAAACCTCTTGGGAAAGAAAAAGATCACTAGAGTAACTGAGGGTCATAATATCTGAAGAAAACAAGTTTCTGAGGGGAGGGTTATAACAGAGATCGTTGCATTTCAGAGCAAATTGGGATTGAAAATCTCACAATATTTCTGGTTTAGATGGCATTAATAATGATGTAAGGCTACACCAAGGCTATTGACGACGGACCACGATGTGAGGATAATGGGATTGCTGCATATTAAATGAAACTAGCCCTTAAGACATTTCTTCGGCACCCTGCTGATAATAAAAGACCGAAATACCAGTTGAGGTTTCATCCTCGTCATTTGACTGCAACTTAAAATTCAAAGGCTTATCTCTAGTTAATCTTATTCTGCTTATGTGTGATGTTGACTCGATTTATTTAATTGAGATCGTGTTATTAAAAAAATTAGGAGTCAAGTCCAAGGACCTTAGGTTACAGAGGCTAAAAAAGAGAGCATAATATCATTTTATTTATTTGTTTTCTAAAGTAGATTACAATTCGATTAAACCTCAGTCCTCATATTTTATTCTCCAAAATGTTGTTAGTTACAAATGAGATATTTTACTGGTAGATATTTCTTAAACCTCAAAT
>BMAW01067680.1:0-22317 GCA_019974015.1 Nephila pilipes | reverse complement strand
TACATTATACTTATCAGATTAGAACACTCATAATTCAGAAAAACGAAACAAAAATGCTTCGTATAAATAAGTTGTTTGTATACTAGAACAACCCTTTTTTCTTAGAGAAACGATAGTGAACAAGTTTAGTGGAGAGATATTCAGTTGCACGACGGTAACGAATTTTTTTTTCAAATTTAGATATTCTTCTCTGAAAGCTTTTATCCCCATTCCTAACAGCTTCTGTTGACTAAAAACAATAAACGCTAAAAGCAATTCATATCTGTGTTCTTAAAGTGTTTTCCTTTCCGGTGCACTCACAGCAATTACACACTTCCTGTTTCATTTTTAAACGCAATGATACATGAGTGTGATATGAATATAACAAGTAATTTTTGATAGGGAAGCAGTGTTTTTAACAAAGAATGACTTCGTTTCATAAATAAACATAAAACTCAATTAACAGGCATAAATTAAAAAAGTAATTTGATTCAAGGTAGCATTTCCTTCGCTTGATATCTTTTTACCATTTTATTGTTATTCTTCTAAAAGCGGTATTTTCTAGAGCGTGTCCTTTCCTCACAATTCTGAAATCTATCCATGAGCCAAAGTAATGGAGAACAATGCAAGAGAAGAAATCAAATTAGAACACTCACAAAAACAAACGCAAGCAGATATAATTTTCCTGTAGAAATAAATAAAGAATTTATAACAAATTATCTATCATTTTCCACAACTTAACAATTATTTTCTAAATCCTGTTTCATCCTTTTATTTGCTTGAAGGTGTATTGTTCAGAATCTATTTTCTTTTTTAAAGAGCATATAATTTTCTTAAGAGAGTTCAAAGAATTTTGAACTCTCTATATCACGTTCACGAGCAGCACTGAAAATAATTGTAATTAGAATATACTGAGATTTGTCTTCTTTAGTATTTTTTATTCAACCTAATTGTTCTACGTTTGCGTTTAATGTGTTGATTTGTGCGTACGAAAATAAATTACAGCTCAGCTATAATATATCTTGAAAACTTAGTTAAGTAAAATAATTATTTATTATATAAAATACTTTTGTAAAAAAAAAAAAGTTTTTGTGATTTTTTTTTTTTCAAATTTAATTTATTTTTCTTTACGTAGATATATATATTAGCACTAAAATTAAAGTAATTTTAAAAAGAGGACAGTTCTATGCAAAGTCTTACAAATAACAGATTTAGCTACCCAAAGTGCACTCTTTTATAATTATTATTAAATTACGCAATTAAATATAAGAATTAAAGCAAACGATAAAATATCGAAAAATGGACAACAGTAAACTTTTGCGATATTAAAATTAAAGCAAACAATAAATTATTAAATTGAATATTATATCAGCTACATATAATTAAAATTAAAGCAAACTATAAATTAATAAATTGAATATATTTAAGCAAAATGTAATTAAAATTAAAGCAAACGAATAAGAAATTGAAAAGTGATTTGATATGCCAAAACGCCCCACCTAAAACAATAGCCCCTTAGGTGGCTAAAAAACTGGCTTTAGCTCAAAATTTACTTAAGTTTCGTATCATAATACTTTTTCTTCTTTTATTGAATAAATTGTATAGATTAATCTCTAAAAGCGTCTAGTTCAATTATTAGTTTATTTTTTCTTCTTACAATTGTGAGCTGTGTTAAGTGATAAAACTTATTTAAACTAAAACTGTTGTATTCTGTTAAAAATTTTACTTTGAAATTCGGTTACTAGATCAAGGACAAACCTCATAAATTAATTGATCAAGGTCATGTTGTATTCACGGTCATGTGTGAAGAATGCTCTTTCTATTAGAAATTGTCATAAATAAATTTTCTGTTGTATATAAATCCCAGATATGTCTCGTTGAAGGGTGGTATATCTCACATTACATTACATTTTTCTTATTTATTCTTTATGATGCACTCATGTATTGTAATTTCAAGTAATTTTAAATATATGTATAACATTTCCGAGTTTTGTTGAAAGTCTTAAAATGGGTCTGTTCTTCTGGTTTTTAAAAATTGAATAAATATTTAAGGAGACGAAAAAAATTTATGTCAGATCGTGGCAATATTAAGATAGTTGGCATATTTCTCACCTAAAATTAGCCAACAAAGTAGCCTGATACAAAAAAAAAAAGCTATAACCTTCATAAACTTTAAGTTGAAGAAATCGGTTAACAATACGAAAATGGTTTAGTCACAATACTTTTAAAAAATTGTATTACTTGACTTCATTTTTAGTCACTTTCCTGCACGTGTAAATTAAGACGATGCATCAATCTTAGCTGGCTAAGCAAAATTTAATTTCACATATGGACTTCTATTTAAATCCAATAAGAATATTTAGAAAGATTTCATTTTGAAAACTTTTTTTTTCCCTTTTGCACGCAGGCGCAACATAATAAATGGTATTTCGAAACTCAAGAGCAAAAATTTAACGGGGGACAGAAAACATCCAAGCAAGTGATTTTTACCACACAATGCTCAGGCGAAGAGCTAGACTTGAACCACTAACTAGCGCTGTCATGGAAAGCACTTAGCGCGGGTTTTCTTACACATCGTCATTTCTACCACGGATTTCAGAAGGGATTGTGAAGTACAGTAATCAGGAAAAGGCGGACATGCCTTTTATGTATGGTCTTGAAAATGGGAATGCTCTGGAAGCCGAAAGACTGTACTGGCATTGGTTCTCTAGAGCGTTTCCCGCTTGCTCTCCGCTTATTCCTTGTATGGTGAAATTTGCTTGTTTAGATGTTTTCTGTCGCCACTTAAATGTTCGACCATGAGTTTGCGAAACACCCTGTATTTAATCCAAACATACTTTATAGGATTATTCTTCCTAAGAAAACATATTCTTTGTGCTAAAAATCTTCTACTTATTTGATCAAGTGTAAAGTTTGATCGAAAGCAAACCAAACAGAAAACATGATATGAAACAGAAAAATTCCTTGTGAAGTAAATAAGCGGAACTCTCAAAATGAATACCTTAATACCTAAAAGAAATTGTGTTAAATCGTAGAATTGAGAACAGTGCATAAAACCCTCGATAAAAATCAATTTCATCTGCAGCAAATTTATTGGGGGGAAAAAATTCCACTTAAAAAAGTTATTTGTCGTCCAATTTAAGCTTTACTACTTACACTAACATATATATTTGGGAGAATTATCAAACTGATATCTTATTTTTATACCTTCTACACGGTCACCGTTGTCGAGGGTTTTTGGTCACGAGCTCGCGGCCGACTTTGTTTCCTTCGAGTCATGATTTTAGTTACGACCCGTCATAAGGGGTGTTTCGAAACTCATGTGCAAAAATTTAACGGGTGACAGAAAACATCTTCACAAGCATTTTTCACCATCCAATGCATGAGCGGAGAACAAGCGGTGACCCACTAGACGGCACTGTAATGGAAAGTATAAAGCGCGAGTTTTCTTGCGTATCGTCATTTCTACCATGGATTTAAGAAGACATAGCGACGTTCAAGAATCAGGAAGAAACAGAGATGCATTTTGCGTATGCTATTGCGAATGGAAATACCCTGGAAACTGAGACTGTACAGACAGCGTTTTCCAAAAAAACACATTTCAGACCAAAAAATGTTCGGACGATTGCATCATTGTCTGTGTGAAATAGTATCCTTTGTCACTGGCGTGGCAGGAGTGTGCGGATGTTAAGAGTTGAAGAGAACATTCTGCAAGGAATGGGAGATCGTCCGGATATTAGCACGCGAAACGTGTGCAGTGCCGTAAATGTGCCCCATTCGATTGTTTGGTGAATACTGCGGGACGAAGGATTCCACACCTACCAGGTACATAAAGCTCAAAGCTTGATATCAGCAAATTATGCTCCACGTGTCAAGTTTGCTCATTGGTTTTTGCAACATCTATCCGCGCATACTGATTTTAGTGTACGTGTGTTATTCACAAATGATTGCACTTTTACTCGCGAAGGCATTTCGAATACTCCCAACCTTCATATGTGGGCATCTAGCAATATGTACGACACATGTCCTCAAGCGTCTCTGAAGCGTAGATGTTAGGGCTGAAATTGTGGGTGACCATTTGATCGACCCATACCTTCTACCTTTCCGATTGGACGGCAGAACATACCTCACATTTTTACAACAGGTATTGCAAGAGTTACTTCAACATGTAGCTGCCAATCATACAGACACGTCTAACAGGTCAGTTGAAAAGTCCCCGGCCTGACACATAGATGGCACTACTAGAATTAAATCCATATGATTTTTAGTTAGCCCAAAACCCTCAAAAGATGCGTGTATAAATTTGACAGCTGTCGGATCATTAGTTTATGAATTATAGCATTTTGAGTAAAGCAACTTTTGTTACTGTGAAAAAAATGGATAAAAAGGAATTTCACGAGTTGATAAAATATTGCTTTTTGAAGGGAAAAAATACAGTTGAAGCAAAAACTTGGCTTGATGCCGAGTTTCCGGACACTGCCCCAGGAAAATCAACCATCAAGGATTGATATGCTAAGTTTAGACGTGGTGAAATGAGCACCGAAGACGGTGAACGCCCAAAAGAGGTTGTTACCGACGAAAACATCAAAAAAATCCACAAAATGATTTTGAATGACCGTAAATTGAAATTGAATGAAATAGCAGACACTCTAAAGTTATCAACTGAACGTGTACATCATATCATTCACGAATATTTGGGTATGAGAAAGCTCTGAGCAAAGTGGGTGCCGCGCGAGCTAACTTTTGACCAAATACAACGACAAGTTGATGATTCGGAGCAGTGTTTGAAGAGGATCAAGCGTAATAAACCGAGTTTTTGCGTCGATATGTGACAATAGATGAAACATGGCTCCATCATTTCACTCCGAAGTCCAATCGACAGTCATCCGAGTGGACTGCACACGATGAACCCGCTCCAAAGCGTGGAAAAACGCAACAGTTCGGCTGGCAAGGTTATGGCGTCTGTATTTTCGGATGCGCATGGAATAATTTTCATTGACTACCTTGAAAATTGAAGGACCATCAACAGCGACTTTTACATAGCGTTATTGGACCATTTGAAGGACGAAATCGCCGAAAAACGGCCGCATTTGAAGAAAAAGAAAGTGCTGCTTCACCAAGACAATGCACCGTGTCAGTGAAAACGATGGCAAAAATCCATGAATTGGGCTTCGAATTGCTTCCTCATCCACCGTATTCTTCAAATCTGGCCCCCAGCGACTATTTCCTGTTCTCAGATCGCAAAAGAATGCTCGCTGGGAAGAAATTTTCGTCGAATGAAGAGGTGATCGCCGAAACTGAGGCCTATTTTGAAGCAAAGGACAAATCGTACTACAAAAATATAGTATCGAAAAGTTGGAGGGTCGCTATAATCAGTATATCACCCTTGAAGGGTATTATGTCGAATAAAAAAAACTAATTTTGCCAAAAAAAATGTGTTTAACTATGGTAGGCCGGGGACTTTTCAATTGACCTGTTATAAGCAAGTATGTGGTTACAGCAGATAAAGCACCACCCCATTTTAGCTCATTTTTCCTTGTCTAAGGTACCACAATTACCTTATTACATTTTTCTGTGTTGCTATGGAAACACAACGAATTAAAGCAAAAGGAAATGTTTTCAAGTGACTAAATGAGCATTTTTAAAGGGCTATTTTAATGCGTCAGACCTTTTATAAATATTTTTCACGTTAAATGATAAAATATTAGATAAAATACAACTGTCTTATCTCTTAAAATTAATTTTTATTACATTTAAAGTTTCTTATTCGCAGGGTCAGTTGATGATGTGGCTGGATATGTTCGAAGAGGACACTGTCCCTCCTAGAGTTCCGAGAGAAATCTCCATGAGAAAATCGGAAAGGTGGGTAAAAAATTTGATGTTCTTTTCATCTATAACGCTATTCAAATGCCGAGTGGTTACTGCATTCGATAACACACAAATAGAGAGGGAAAACTAATACTCTTGTACTTGTATATATGTGTAATATACTGAGGAGGAAAGAGGACGCCTCAATCGTAATTTTTTAATCTTGCAATTTTAGAACCTGTATTGCTGTCATCCATTAATTTAGTAGACCTTTCAATACATATGGTGATTCTATTAAATTACTTTTTTTTTCTTGATATAAATGAATAAGAGTAGTTATCAGTGGCGGTAATTCTCCCTTTTTAGGTAAAATTCAATTTTCATTCCATTTTAGTTGCCTTAAACTAAGAATTATAAGCAAAATGTTAGTATGAACTCTGTTATCTTATCATCTAACTATATATTCTTACATTTCTTTACTTATTAAAAACATTTACTAAGCGGAAATATGCACCAAATGCAATGCCATACATCGCAACTAGGTTGTTAGACTTGTGCGTCGCCACTAAACGCTTCGTACAAAATCGCAGCAAATATTACAGACTCGTGCAGTGAGATAGAGTAGGCGAGGTGGATGAATGTGTGGAAGTCTGTGCAGGAGATACTTAAGACATTTAACGTTATTTTCAAAAAGAAAGGTTAAACATATGACTCCTAAAAACTTATTTTACTTTGTGCATCTTCCTTTCTCTACAATTGATAGTATTGCTTTGAACACCTAATTAAAAATTATTTAAACTAAGAAATATAAAAAAAAGTATTTTTCAGACTTTTTCTTGCAAAATTTGTAGTTTTAGAGTTTTAGAGTGTAAAAGAATAAATTCACTACATGGATTTTGGAAAATTATTTTTGGTGTTTATTTTGAATAAGCCATACCTTTTTCAATGAGATTATCATCGATCATTTTTGATTTTCCTTACTTCCATTTTCTTGTATCTTATCGTTCCTTTGATCAAAAATTTAAAAAAAAAAATTACACACTAGTATTAAAATTATACCGCAGCAAAGCTGGTATAAGCAATCAACTTTTATTTCTCAGCCCAAATTCGCTCAGAGAAACATCAAAAACTTTTGGAGCTAAACTTTTAAATTTTGTATGTATCTTCTTATACTCCCCAAACCCCCATTATTTTAATTTTGTCAACAAATTCTCCCCCCTCTTTCTATTTCCCAATCGCCACTACTAGTAATTAAGAATGCATTATGTGTATGAATATTAGAATTTTAAGGTAGTGCTCTTTCTCGTTTTTTGAAAAATATCAAATTATTCCGTAATTGTCCTAAAAATGTGTAAACACCTTTTGTATCGATCTTTCGATATTCGTTGATTAAGAAAGATAATAATATTAATAATACAAAGAGTTACATTTTATTAAATTGATGTCTGATGTCCTTTTTTCGAATTTCAGCTACGAATTACGGGTCATCATCTGGAACACAGACGAGGTCATCTTGGACGACGATGCATTTTTCACTGGTGAAAAAATGTCGGATATTTACGTGAAAGGGTGAATAAGAATTCTTTGTTATTTTGTACTCATTCGTTTCCATTTTATTCATATAACAGAGCGCAAAATACGTGGTTGGATAAAAGTGACGAAATGCACTAGTATATGCAAAGTGGCGTAGAGAGCTCGTGAATTTTTAACATTCATGAAAAAAGGAACTGGTGTGGAAGTGTGGTTTTTGCAAAAATCATTGTCAGAATGTAGCCATCATTATTATAACATCAAAAAAAGAAAGAAAGAAAGAAAGAAAAATCAGAACGTTCCTCATTTTACCGTCCCTTTCTCAATTTCCCCTGTACCTGCTCATTACGAGAATCGCGGTCGAAAGGAGAGGTTGTCGCTCATGAGGAATCTGCTTCTTTCGAAAGGTCATCATTGCCTTGTTTCCGCAGCTGATGAGCAATCGGGCTAGGTCATCCATCGTCCTTCAATAGCCAATATATTTTTCTTTTCTCTTTCTCTTTCTTTGAACATTATTTATAGAATACGCCAATTATGCATTTGTGAATTCAATAATTCTGTTGTAAAGTTACGACTGAAAAACGATTATTTGAGCTATACGAGGAAGCAAAATTTCAAATGAATCGAACGTTGTTAAGTGCAAGGCAACAGGCCTTCAAGTCCTTCATTGCTTGAATAGACCATAGTAATGTATTTAATGGGAATTATACGAGTATTCAAAATTTCAGCTGAATCAGATAATAGGAATTGGGTTAAGATTCGAGTACCAAATGCAAGGGCCGAGCCTCAAAACCCTCTCCACCTCCTTCTGACAAAGTTCGTAAGTACTCGAGCGTACCGTACTGTTGTATTGTCATCGGAGTTATAAGTGTATGCAAACACAATCGGATGATAGGGAGTATGTTGGAATTCGAGTACAAAACGTGAGGCTCCCCCAAGTACGTAACTGTTTAAGCATACCACAGTGTTGTATTGTCATCGGAGTTATTCGCCAAGTTTCAATTCGGATATTGAAAGTGGGTTAAAATTTGAATATAAATTTTGAAATCTCTTTGGAAACACATACATACAGGGTGGTCATAAAAACACTTCCCCGATATAAGAGCCCCTAGAGGCCTACTTGCTCAATGAATCGGAAGGATATTCCAGATATTTTTATTCGAAGGTATGCGTTCGAGAGTGTGATGATTTAAAACATTAGAGTTCTCACTGTTACGGTTGCAGTGAAAAAATTTCGAAATTTTCGAATGACAACACCCACTATTTCCCTGCTCAAATCGATCAACGCATAGAAAAACCATTTTTGGCATTGGACTGATACACGTGTGACGACAATTGCAGGTATAAAACAGTTTCAAATAGGAAGCATTATAAAAGACCAATGAAAATGTAAGAAAAGAGAAGGGAAAAAACTAGTTACTGGAATTACAAATTTCCAACGTATTCACCTTAGACGATAATGCATTGCACGCTGGAGATTGTTGACAACAAGGACGAGCATCCCAGGAGGAACCTGTGTAACTTCGTGTTTAATTGTATTTTTCAATTCTGACAAATCTCGTAGATTTGATGTATACACTTTATATATCAGGTAACTCCAGAATCAGAAATCTATCGGAGTAAGATCGCGGGGATATTACAAAGGCAACGAAACAGCAAGGTTAAAATAACCATATGTACAATGTCATCAACGATATTTTGTTGCTGCAAGACTCATCACGAGATCTCTAAGATTATACAACCGATTGACTTGAAATTTAACATAGTTACTCATTTTGTGATGTAGACGCTCACTAAGAACGGATTTTATGGAAGTCTTATCCAAAATGTAATTTTCATTCGTTAATCTACTCTTATCCATCGGTTACACAAATTTTGGCGACTTTATCGCCAAAAAATGATATGACCGACGCCAAACGGAAAATATATATTTTTCTATATATATACTATGTTTTGTCACCAATTAAGTTTACTTGGATAGATTTGCGCATGCGAAATGGAAAAATACCAAATAATTTAATACTGAAGCGCTGGTGGAGAATTGGCAAGATTTTGGCAAAAGGGCTCTTTATGTGAAATTTCGTGCTTGTCGAAATTAGGAAACGTATAGATTTAGCGATAGAAATAAATGCGTTTGGAATCCCACGTTTGGTGAAAGTGTAGTTTAGCTCCAAAACATAGCAGGATTTTGAAAAAATACTAAAATGGTTACTTCATACTCTTCGTTTACTGGAGAATCTCGCTACATGCATGAATGAACTCAAGAGGCTATGACATACGTAAGACATTTTGGACATCCCGATTTGCTCGACATTTTTTTAGTATTGCAAATTTAGGACAAAAATCTTATGATAGACACGATGTCATTGCGAGGGTATTTCATTTGAAAGTTAAGCACAGGATGAATCTTCTAACAAAAGGCTGTATCTTTTTCAATATTAGGTGTAACATATATACGGTGGAATGAGTTTTATCCATATATATATGGTGTGAGTTTTTACTAATTTTTTTTATTTTTCTCATATTTTTGAAAGTGGTGGATAACCATATTAAAGACAATCATGTTCTTAAAATTTTAAATTTAAAATATCATTATCTTTTAAAAATTGAAACTTTTCTTGATATTTTACGTATAGGTTGCGAAATTTAATATTATCGTCTGCCCAGCGAAATGGGTGGGTATCAGCTAGTATTAAAATAAGAGTAAGCGATAATATTTATTTAAGGAGATAATACTATTCTGTTAAGATATTAAAATAAAAGCAAATAATAAAATATTAAATTAAATATATCTTAATAAGTAAATATATAGATTAAGCAAACTAAATGTAATTATTATAACTATAATATATTAAAATATCATTCTTTTAAATTAGCCTCATGTATCCCTTATTTTATGCCTATGCATTTTTTGACGCCATTTTCTCAAAACAAATACGTTTTATCCTATGTTAAAAATGATTGTTGTAAATTGTCGTAAAATTTCAAAAAATAAAGATGGTCATCCGCTCGTTCAATGGTTCCGATTAAATTTTAGTCAACATAAGTCTTACTGCCTAGAATCCTTCTTTAGATTTTATCTTAAAGCTGTAAAAATTTTGTGTTCAAAAAATTACTAATTATTACATATTTCTCATTTAAGGCATGTTGTTTCTATTCTACATTTAAAAAGAAATTTTTAAATAAAAAACAAAACATTCAGAATCAATGTTTCGCGAAATATTCCGCTGTTTCACAGGAAGAAAAAAAATCCGAGGGAAAATAACTTAAGTCCTGCAGGTATTTCGGGAGAACAGAGTTAGTAGCTTCCACAAAAAACATTATACAAAACATAAGTGACTTTAATATAGCCGTAGTTTTATGTGTGGATTATAAAGCATTTTTCATTACTATCAGGTTAAAAATATTTGACAAAGTTTTTTATTCTTCCCTTTAATTTGATATTTGTTTCAAAAAATTCATGACACGGGCTCTATCACAATTTCCCCCTCAACTAAACTTCTTGGAACTTTTTATGATGTTACATAAATTGAAAATTTCGCCCATTAAATGAAACTTGATGAATGTCGATTAAATTAGAAATAATGTTGTATATATATATATATTGTGAATAGAATATTGGAAATGCTTATTTAAGCAGTAAAGCATTGAATATGGAGTTGGAAATCAGTTTGTAATAGAGAGTCAAGCTGAAGCTGCAAACGAAGGAATAGTGGCCTTCTTACCAAGAGTGAGTGCTTTTCGAATCAAAGACAGGAAGGTTCTACTGAGGGTCAAGGACTCGGATCCTCATCTTTAATGCTTCTAACGATTCCAACCCTACTGGTTCGTTTAGATAAAAAAAAAAAAAAAAACCGAAATTATTTTGTTTTATAATAGATCAGATGCGTTTCGGGATTAATTGCCACAAATAGAGTATGTTGAGGATTAAATATTGATTATTCTTGATTATCATCTGTATGTGACTTTTTAGTTCATTAGATAATTAATTCAGGACTATTTAAAATAAATTTAATAATGACCTCGTAAGGGAATAATAACAGGATGCTACACAAATTGATCATTCTTTTTGTTACATAAACATTTTAAAGTATCTACATTATTCTAATTTAAAGAAACTCGTTTTTATTGAATCGTTTCTGATATTTAACCTTTTAATGTGTCGTAGTTTAACAATGATAAGAAATACTACCACTTTTTCATAACATACTTTACTCCGATATTTCTTTTAATATTTTGTATTTCATTAAATTTCAGCTGGCTGACTAATAAAGGAGACGCTCAAACTACGGACGTTCATTACAGGTAAAAATAGAAAACTATTTCCGAATTCTAATTCCAGACAGATTCGCTCTCAAAAGAAGTCTTATTTGATGACATTTATATTTTGATCATGTACGCAAACAGAAAGAAGTTGAGATATTACCAAACTCCTTTATCCGAGTTGTAAATAGCTTTCTCCAGATCGTTCTGTTACATTCGCTCGTTTTGTATTTTTTCATCTTTTCAACCTCAAGGAATTTATAAATTGTTGTCTGGCCTTATTTTATAATTACGTATTCATAGCCACTTTCCATTCCACAATTTGCTTCCTCGTTTAAGTGTTCAAAAGAACAGGTTTTTCTGCGCCACGTTAGAAAACCACCGCAACAAGTCTGGAAATATTTTAAAAACCGATTCTATCACATTTGACTTTTTAAAATAACTTTTTAATTAAAAAATTTAGATTAGTCGAATGAAATAAAGCGATTGTAGCTGAGAAAGGCAACGCCTCACAAATGTGATATTAACTGAGAAGAAAAAAAAAACTGAAAGCAAACTCAAGTTAACGGCTGCACCGGACGATTAACAGCTCAAGGATATCCGTACCATCGCGCGGTTTTATCTTAACCTAAATTCTAACTTAGTTCGCTCTCGAATTAAAATGCAATTATTCAAGGCATATATGTCAGTTATCCTGTGTTCTTTTCGGTCTACGATACATTTTTCTCTTTAAAAACAATCGGTGATACGTCAAAGAAATGACCTTCAATTTTAACTGTAGCAATATTAATCTCAAGCTAATCAAATGAATACAGAAAACGAGAAAAAGTGAAAATGACAGAGGATTGCAGTTAGTATTTTATTAAAATAAAATAAATATCTAGGTTATTTGAGAGCCATCGCTCAAAAAGATGTTGAATAAAATGAGAAAAAATATTCTGAAAAATATAAATTTAAAGTAATTTTAAAGAAAAATTGATTTAAAAACTTTTATTACAGATCTTTTTTATAATCCCTCTGTTGATTGTCAGACACTTGTCTGTACAATGAGCAAACAGTCCTAAAAAAATTGAGTCGTAATTCCCGTTCTTGGGTTGATTTTTGGTCTGATGTAATCGTAATAAATTACTGAAATGTAATCTCAAAAGTTTGCAATGCTAATTTCCATGTTAAACGTTTCATGTCAATTACTCAAATTTGAAGGAGTAGCCTTATAAGTGTGTGAGTGTCGCGAATGCATTTGCTCTTCATTCATCTACTAAAAAATAGTAGAAAACAAAGTGCTTCTTAAATAAATTAGGGATAATTTGTTTCCTTGATGGTGACTAGAACCATTAATGCGTATAATGTAAAAAGAGATTATTTTACAATTTTTTCAAAAATTAATTAAGACTTCTTCACCACGAGTTTTATGTTAAATTTTCTAAGTTACAAAAAAAAAATGTCTCGATAAATGTCATGCTCGTTGTTATTTTTGATTTATAAGAGTAAAAATGATTACTTTTGTTGGGGGGAATATAAATATTCATAAAGTAATTTCACGCGCATTTTGAATGAATCATCGAAGTATATGCCGTTTCCTGTTTCCCACTCGAGCATTTCAATTTAGAATAAACTTTACATTTATACTAAAATTTCTATTAATAATTGCGTGATAGACAGCTTCAAAGTTACGGTAAAAATAGTTTAAAAGATAAGAAATTTGATTAGAGAACTTGTTGAATTACAATAAGGCTCCCGTTTATGAACTATTTTGAATTCGTAAGTGTAGAGTCTTAAACTTCTTAGAGATGTCTTTTTATCTCTTCAAATATTTCTTTGAATGTAACAAAGTGCATCTGAAACAGCAAAATTAACTAAGACTTCTGTAAAATTGCATATTTCTCATAATTTTTAGAAAATATTTTTTTAAAAATAATCTGAGAACATACAAGCAAATCGTAGAAGTATTTTTAAAATTCCGAAGAAAAATTTATAAAATTAAAGAAACATTCATTATTTTCATTATTTCGGATGTACTTCCTTGCATTCAAAGAAATAAAAAGAATAGATTTGGGGAGGAAAAAAAGACATTTCTTAGGATTAAAGGGGATACAGTATCCTGTGAGCAACTATTTTTTTTAATTAAATATTTAAGAAAAAAATTTCCATTCCCCGTATATGAATACGTATAAAATATGCATTTCAGAAGAAAAGCAAAACTTTATTTTCAAATTAATAATTTTAAAAATTTAAATTTTTTAAAGGTATTTCAATATTTAAAAATGTTTATTACATCTACAAATTTTGATATTTTTCAATATCTAATTTCTCGATTTCTTAAAAGTCTTTCTCACGACTCTATACATGGATTTGGTCGTTCTAGTGCTATTTATAGATTTGCGCAAAACGTTTTCTGTAAGACGCTTTTTAAAAAAACAGCTACATATAATTTTTTTTAAAAAAAACTATTTATCTAGATCCTTTTTCCATGGAAAAATTATTATTAAACGTTTTATACAAACAACTGGTAAAAGATTGAAAATTTTATATTGATTTTTTTTTTTAAAAAAAAAAAAAAGCCTAGGCAATATATTAAGTACATGAATGACCGTCTTGAAAAGTGAAAAGGTAGGAAAAGGCAGTTTAAGGTTTTTAACGTCATTGAAGTGTCTTAGCCCCCTGGTGATGAAAATTTAAATAACTCCCTAAAAATATAGTTCGAGGTGTGAAATGTTGTATATATATTTATAGAAAAGTCATGCAATTAACCCTAGATAACTAAACTTAATCAGCATTGCTCTGTAACTAATCATTTGTCTGACAGAGCTTTAACTAAGGTACTTGATAGACATAGCTTAAGAAAAAAATCTTAGCTTTTCAGATAAAAAAAAAATAGTAAAGAGTGATAAAAAAAAAAATTGCATTCTTGACAGATGTTAAAATTGTGCTTTCCAAAAATAGCCTTGTTTCATTAGTTGCATACGTGCTTTGTTATTCTTCGTTTCTTGTATGGACAGAAAGAACAAATTCTGCTCTTATTTGTCGCACATTCAGTTTTGTCTTTTCTGTGCACTTTTTAAGTATTCAAAATACGTTCAATATTTATTTTAATGGAACGTAGCATATTTCTGTTCGATATAACTTAACATTCGACTGTTAGACGCATGTTGGTTTGTTAAGGTTGCGTGAAAACGATATGATACTTAGAGAGTATAAGGTTACGTAAAAATGATAGATACTATTTACACACTATTTTTATTACAGTTAATTTAAAATACTTAAGTAGATATTTACAAGATAAAAAGTGCTTGTCGTACTTAGATTAGCCATGCATTTTGGGCGCACGTCGCACGCTAAAAAAGTATTGCGATGTTCTCGGACACGACATTCTAGTCGAACGTTTTGTGGAGCTCTAATTGCCTCTTCTCTTTGGAAATGTTTCCATTGAATGAACTGGCCTCGCCTTTTCCAAAACCACGGGCATAATCCTGTGTTTTGGTTGGGTAGCTGAAGAAAATAAACGAGGTCTTGTACGCGAGGTCTTGAGTACTCCAACCGGGGCAAGAATTGACACCTGCTAAACTGGACGTCTGATGCGGGGGTGTTCTGGATTCCCAGGATAATCAGACTCTAAAACGTTAAAGTTAATGATAAACAAAAATGTTGTTTGCCTGTTCTCACGAGACGTATGTCTTCAATGAGGACCTTGTCCGGATGTGAGAGAGACCGTTAATGAACTTACTAAGTGTGGTCGCCGCAACATCAAATCGTGAAAAGTAACAAATTGACAGCTGTACTAATCATCTTCGGGTAACTCATTTTAGTTTTGAAAGTATTGTGAGTGATGTAGAGGGAGTGCATTGGAGCATCTAGAATTCGTAAAACTGTCAAGGGTCGGTAGTCTTGTACGCGAATGCTTAATTATGTAAGGTTAAAATAAAGTAATAAAATTTGTTTTGATATTTTGGTCATTTTTACAACACTGTATTCCCTTAACATTATACTCACGAATGTAAAATGGTAAGTAAACGGGAACCTTAAGTTTCAAATCGATCAAATAATAATTGTGGAATGATATAGTTTTCGTTCTCTCTTCCAAGATCACTGACGGGGGAAGGAAACTTCAACTGGCGCTTCGTGTTCCCCTTCGACTACCTGTCCATCGAGCGGAAGTTGGTGGTCATTAAAAAAGTTTCGATCTTCTCCTGGGACGAGACCGAATTTAAAATGCCGCCCATACTCGAGCTTCAAGTGTGGGATGCGGATCACTTCTCTTCGGATGACAATCTAGGTAAAATTTCAAAAAAAAAAAAAAAAAAAAAAAAGTGCAAAATCTTTTTTTTTTATAGTAAAAAAAATATCGAAATTACTAGGGATGTTCAGAAAATAAGAGAACTGATCCTTTGATGCTAAAAAATAATTTCTCATGGAAAAATAGGTTGCACTGGCTTCAAGGTAAAAATTTTAGGAGTAGAATGCGCCCTCGTTTATCTCAGTTGATTGAAAACTCTTATTGTAGTCCCCTGTTGAAATGAGTGCCTCGGTTCTCAATCTCTCTAGCTGTGAGTTGAGGAGTGTAATCCGGTTTCTCCTCCTGAAAGGAAACGAACAGTTTAAGATTTTTAACGAAATTGAAACTGTTTATTGGAATGGCGACAGGAACTAATTGAATTGAATTGGTTTTATTAATGTCGCACAAGGAGCGACGCGTGGGTCATTGGAAATGGATCTCGTAATCTGAACTTCTGTCAAGTAACAAGGACGACACCTGAGCTGGTACCTACCTCTCCTAACTTCCACAACACACCTTTGGGAGGATTTTGGATCTCCGTTATATTTAACGTGCATCACCCCCGGCTACACGGTGGGTCTTTAGTGGCACTAGGGGTCGAACCTACAACTCGACGGAAACCACCGATGTCGAATTTGTGACCATGACCACTAGGCTACTGCAGCCACGCGACATGAATTGAATAAATGTGTACAAGAAGTGTCGTGAGTGTACAACTTGCAGAAAAAATTCAAAACCGTTGTTTCGGCCCTAAAATTTGTAACCTCTGTCTTTTGGGACCGTAAAGAGGTTCTGTTCTCATTAGCTTTTGCTGCATTTGGAAGAAATTAACGGCGAGCGGTACTGAGAAGCCCAAAACAATTATGAGAGCGATGCAGAAGAAAGAAGAGGAATGTGAATGACGAGAGTGTGTTTGTTGCGCATGTCAATGCGCGTCCCCACACAGGCAGCCCAGAAGGCAACTCTTGCACTCATTCGGTTGGGGCATCATAAGTCAATCCTCACACAACGCTGATGTCATTCCTTCAGATTTTCTTCTATCCTCTTTGAAGTCGTTTATGGGTGAAAAAGACCGTCAATGATGTCCTGGGTGCCATCAACAAGGGATCAAATAAATGGAGTTTTTTTTTTTTTTTTTTGACAAAGGTATAATAAAGCTCATCCCTCTGCTTTTAATGTGCATTGTAAAGGACAGCGACTAAATATGAAATAGTGTTTGATATACTTATAAGAATATATAAGTTTTTCAAAATTTTATTACCTTTTCGATTCTTAAGACATTGAGTACTCTTATTTTCTGGACAGCCCGTTGTATGTATATGATGTACATTGATGAAAAGAAATAAAGAATATTATTGTATATTAAAAAAAATCTAATCTTTAATCATTAAAAATGTTCAGATTCAGATAGAATACTGTTATTCTAATTTCTTTTAAAGTAAGTCCACCTGGCATGTCACAAATTTCTTCCAGCATTACCACCATTGTCGGAAACAACACTGGAACGCTTCTTTTGAGAGGGCGCTCAGCCGGTCCATCGCGATCTTTCTGTGTGAATACTGAAAATCTTTTCCATTTGGTTCGTACATTCCTGATTTGATTCCACTTGGGAATCGTCGAACTTTTCATAAAATTTCCTGCAATAAAGTTTCCTAAGTTTTTTTTTTGTCCTTTCGGCAAAAACGAACAACAGATTTCCTTACATTTCCTCACTCGTCGATGATCTGCTGGTAACTTCTGAAGACAGGAAAAAAATTCACGCATGCACATTTGGATAGCCCACAAACGTGCTCCAAATCACTTGATTCGGTTTTATTAACGTTCCATTAGAAGCAACACGAGGGCTGTTGGCGACGGACCTCACGATCTTGAGCCTCGGTCAAGAGACGAGGACGATACATGAATAGGTCCCTCCTTCTCCTTACTTCCACACCACGCCAACAGTTGGACTCGAAATATTTAATGTAAATCATCCCCGGGTATACGGTGGGTTTTTAATGGCATCAAAGCTCGAACCCACGACTCGACAAAAACAACACCAGCCGCGAGTCAGCGACCATGACCCCTGGGTTTGAGCAGCCACTCTAAAAACCATACACCCTTTGTTTCGTGCGTTTACTCACGAAAAACTATGGTTGGATATTTTTTGAACACAGTAGTATTTTTAATGTCGATTTTTGTTAAATTAATTAAATAATTAAAATTAAAATAATTGTCATTAACCTGTCTACTTTTATTAATATTGTTACGAGCATTACATAAATGAAATCACGCAAATATGCCACCGATGCTTATCGCGTTGAACTCAGTTTTCTTATTTCTTTCTTTTAACGACCTGAAATGACGTAACTAAAATGAAAAATGTGACCTATAAGCAATATTGTAAGCGTGCTTTGAGGGTATTTACCTTATTCATTATACAACTTATTTCCATACGACAAAAGGGCAAGATTAAATGAAATAAATGTATTTCAAACTGACCGTTGGCAACACGAAATATTGATAGTTTACGCGACGATTGATCAAATGTTACACCTATAAGATATGGCCGCTGTAGCCGAGTAGTCATGGTCACAAACTCGTGGTCGGCATTGTTCCTGTCGAGTCATGGACTCAAGTCTTGATGCCACAAAAGAGCTGCTATGTAGCGGTGCAAATGCATGTTAAATCTGTCAAGGCTCTAAGTCCTTTCGTTGTATGTGTGGAAGCTTGGAGAATGGTGCCGTAATCACTTGACCGAAGTTCAAAATTAGGAAGTATGTCACCCATAGCCTTCTTGTTTATAAATGCGACACACATTAATAAGCAATCAATCACCTGTAAAACATCCTATCTAAATAATTATCTAGCTCTGATCCTAAAAAATTAAACTGTCCAGTATAGATAGCGAAAAATAAATTTATAATATAGCTGCGGATGGGAAACAAACTCCTTATTTTCGATTTTTTTAAAATCTGTCATTTACTTTATTAAGCTCTGCTTACTGAAATGTTAGAATTTTGACTTTTGAATAAAATTATCAAATGACAACTGTTTTGAATTATAAGAATATATCACTAATATAATTGTTGCTTTATTTATACCAAAAGATACCTTTTTTTTAAAAAAAAATGGGAAAAAGAATTTTTTTTAGTTTGGTTTTTGTTAACGTCGCACTAGAAGCAACACGAGAGTCATTGGAGACGGACCTCGTAATTTTGAACCACGGTCGAGTGACGAGGACGACACCTGAGCTGGCTGATCACCTGAGCTTCTGAATGACCAATCAACTCCTTTTGCTCTATTTATTTTAATTGTATTAAATGTTATCTCCCTGAATGAAGGAAAAGCATTTCGTAAGTTCACTTAATTAAAAAAAAAAAAAATATTCCCGAAATTGATAGCAATCACCTCATACACTGACAACAGTGATAAGCTTGACTAATTGTCAAAAGAAAATGATACCTGATTCCTTCGAAGTATTCTTGCTAATCGACTTCATTCAAAGAAAATAAATACCTTAGCAAATTGTGCTTTCTTTTTCTGGTAGTTTGGTTAAAATTTTTGTCTGAATAGAGATTATTTAGTAAATTTTATTGCTTTTGTATATGTATGATCATCAGCATGCATTCTCACTAAAATAGTTTTGCAAAAATTATTGGTTTCCTCAACGTATCATTCATAGGATTATTCTAATCAATTGCCAGCGAAGCTCTGTAATCCTTCGTTACTTATCTGCGTGAATAACTTACATGAATGGCAATTCACCATTGAAGATTCTATAGGTAGAAAAACAAGGCCTGATTCTGACAGGTGATACGAGATTCCACCAAGATACGCGAGAGGATGCAATGCTTCTAAAAGATTATGTTTCGGCGAAGCGATGATGGGATACTAAGTCATTCGTAATTCTTTCTTGTTTTATTATTATTATCTTATCCTCTAGAAATTCTAGTTTGTTCAAAAGTAATCACTAGATGCATTGGGTTCTACAGTTAAATATGCGGAAAGGGACCAAGGGATATCGATAACATTACAAAAATAAAACTCGCTTTATGAGGTATCGATTACACTCAAGCTGCATGAATAATTTCTTTCCTTTTTAATAAGGAGATAATGAGTAACCATCCTGGAAAAAAATTGGACAACGCCGTAAAGATTGGTTTAAAAAGGCATTTAAACGTTCAGTTGCAATTTCATTCGGAACGGTTTTTGTTCTTAGAAGCAACACGGGGACTATTGGCCCAAGAGGATTGAGCTCACTCAAAGTATTTAGAACTACAATTCGCGCGCCCGCCCCGGGGGGGGGGGGGGAGCCCCGCATTGGGCACTTATTGACAAAAAGAATCTTTTTTTATAGCAATAAAGGGTAAAATATAACAGTTCATGTTGGAACAAAGAACAAAAAATATTACACAATTTCGAAATTCAAAAGAAAATAAAAGCTAACAATGTGTTTACAGCTATTGGCGACGGACCTCGTAATTTTCAGCCTCTGTCAAGTGACGAGGACGGTACTTGAGCTGGAACCTCCCTCCATAAGACTTTCAACGACATCACAGGTTGGAATTGGGACCTCGACCAGATTTAACACGTGTCAGCCCGACTGCACGGTGGATCTATTATGTATACGAAAATATTTTTGCCGATTGTAATAATTCGTCTTTAGAATACTGGAACTCTGTAGCATTTTCCCTTTTATTTAACACTTTGAAACGATACTGTTGGAATTGAAAACTTCTCCCAATGAATGAAACTTAACTTATATAGATTGGATTAGAATTACTGAAGTATAGAATTTAGGTGTGTGTGTGTGCCAAGTTGCATTTATAGGCAGCGAAGAATTTAATGCGAAGTTAGTGATTGAGAGAGTGAGTGGAAGCTATGAACGAAAAAATAGTGACCGTATTGCCAAGTGTAAAGAGTTATCAAATCATACCCAGGAAAGAGCTGAAGTCATACCGAGACGTTATAGCAGGTTTTCAAACTTTTCAAAAATAGCATTAAAGAATACTCCACAGAAACCCTCGTCATTTTTAGCTCTTTTGAATGCATTTTATTGCAAATAAATATAATAGTCTAGATTTAAGAAGGGAAGTAGAAATTGCATTTTAATGGGTCTGAGCATCACACATGTTTAAATGCTAAAGAATGAAATACTTTGTTGTTTATAGATATTTTTAATACAATTTATTTATGCGATACGAATAAATTATACATCTCTTTTCCCATATTTTATAAATATAGCTTCAAATACAGA
Organism: Nephila pilipes; assembly: GCA_019974015.1. Taxonomy (NCBI): domain Eukaryota; kingdom Metazoa; phylum Arthropoda; class Arachnida; order Araneae; family Nephilidae; genus Nephila; species Nephila pilipes. Next base: position 1,225 of record BMAW01067680.1, on the reverse strand, counting down.
TACATATAATTCATTATTAATCAATAGGGACTTAATTCTCTATTTCGAAGAAAATATTGGCCTATGGTTGTGGCAATCTTAATTTTACCCTTCTAGAACTTTCGATTTGGAACACCAAACCAATAAAAACTGTTTTTTGTTTTTTTAATCTTAATCATTTAAGACAAATGAGCTTTCAAGAAGATCTATTCTGCCACCGTAAGAATTTAAACTACGCAAAATCTCTATGTGCTCGAATGTTGAAGAACAATCATTTTACTGTTTAATTGTAACTACTTCATCATTCGCACGTACATGACAATATTGTCTATTCTCTCACAGTATTGGATCCCCCAGATGTTGATATCATTGAATTTTTTTTTTATACAAATAGTTATTGATTCTTAATATCGCACAGTGGCTCGTGGAAGACGCATTAGGAAAATATTAACGAAAAATAGAATTTTTTTTTATAATTAATCGAAGTAGAAATTTCTATCATGTTATTTCTATGGCTAGAGTGTAAGTATTCCTGTGCGGCATATTCGAACTCAATGAGCTATGATAAACGCTACTGAAGAAAAAAAAAAAAACAGATCCGGAGAGAACATAATCAAATTTATTCATTTCTGCAATAGATATCGCTTTTCTGTAATGATTCCTCGGAATATCGGCTTTTGTTGCAATTCAAATGTTCCGCTGTGCAACCAAAATTTGTTCTTAAGATGTTGTTGAGAACAAAGGGTAGACTGCATTCGCGAAACGAAAAGTAACAATAAAAAAGTTCCATGCAAAATATTGCAAAGAACAGATTTACCCACCCAAGGAGCGCTTTCTTTTTAATTATTATCAAATTACTCAATTAAATATAAGAATTGAAGTAAACGGGGAAATATCGAGAAATGGACAGTAGTAAACGTTTCTGATATTAAAATTAAAGCAAATAATTAATTATTAACTTAATATATTTAAGCTAAATGTAATTAAATTAAAGCAAACAATAAATTATTAAATTGAATATTATATCAGCTTAATGTAATTAAACTTTAAAAAAAACGGTAAAAAAAAAAAAAGGAAAAGTGATCTGGTATGCCAAAAGTGATCCAACTAAAATAATAGCTCCTTGGGTGGCTAATAATTTGCATATTGTATTTTCAGGAAGTTTAAGCTTGGATTTGAATTGCTTCCCCAGGGGAGCTCACAGTGCCGACTTGTGTAACTTAAATATGCTAAAGAAAGACGGAAG
>BMAW01067677.1:72498-82613 GCA_019974015.1 Nephila pilipes | reverse complement strand
TAATTCATATCATTCTAAAACATTATTCCTCAATGCTCTTTTCACATTTAAAAGGAAGAATAGAGTCCACTGTTTGACAGTTATGAAATAAGTATATGATTTTGGTTATTTTTATCAGGAGAAATATAAGTGATATTTAGTCACGAATGTCTGATTAGACATTAAATTTTCCAACATTCTTAGATATTCTGGGTAAATAAAAGGTTAGTAAAGAATCAAATTCTTCAAAGACTTTGATCATTTTTTCAGTTCTAATTGTTCTGTCCACCACAGTTTGCTTCTTCAGAAGACCTAGGAAATATAAAATAATGAAATATAGAATTTCTAAAGTGAATTTCCTTTACATGTATACAAACTCTATTTTTCACAGTTTGAAATATTTTTCTTTATTCATCCTGTTGAATGAGACACTGTTTACTTGTACATATATTTAAATTATTAAAATAAACATATATCTTCAATGATGCTCTTGTCTCAGTCAGTCTCTTAATTCACCGTACATATATAAATATACAGTCTTCCGCAATTTTAGGGGCCCTGTGTTTCAATTTTATAGGATATATCAAAACTAATAACTGGAACATATTGGAGATGTTGTCTTGTGTCCCTTTCCAAAACTGGAGCAAATAAGTAGTTTAAAGATTTATTTATTTCCCTAAATAAACAGTTATACCACCACCCGATAGTACTCGAAGGAATGTATAGTATTTGAAAAAATAAAAATACTTTAATTGCTGGCAATTGTGTGTTTATTTTTTTCCCTACAAAATATTATTTTAAGGATAATTACTTGTGAACTATTAATGTTTTGGGAAGACAATGCATCAGGACTCGTTGGGGAAAAAGATTCTTGTCCTTGTTGATTTGCAACAGGTGACATAACAGTTGTTTACCGGGAGAAACAAAGAAATCTTTACAACTATTTATTTGCATTGATTTTGGAATAAAAAAACACTAGATTTATTTCTAGATTAATGTTGAAAAGACGATCGATTCTATTTCAAGTCGTTTTTTTTTTGGAGCGATTATTGTTGTATGGTCTCGGTGCTCGACTATTTTTCGACCAACTGTAACTTACGATGTGGCATCGGAAAGCTATCGCAGAACCTCGCAAGATTCAACTAAAATTGGCGCGTTCAGCAACAGCTATAGATTGCGCTGTACTTCAACAACTGCTTGAAACTAAATCATTTATGAGCAACTATCACGATACAAGAAGGTGCTGATCGTTATGTACAGTTGCAGGAAGAGGAAACTATCGATAAAACAACCAAGTATTTTTAAAAACAGTCAATTTCTAGCACATAATTCATCGACATAATTTTAAGGCCTCAAGACATTTTTTCTTATCTCTTTGTGTAATTAGAGTAGTGGAAAATGCTGCATATTCAAATCATGTAATGGCATCAGAAGCAGATTAGGTGTTTCTTAATTCAAGATTTTGTTTTATCTGAAAAGAGCAGCTGGAAAGTCTAAATAAGCACGTGCAAAGAGTGAAGTACTATTTTATTTCCATGCATTATTTCGCATTTGAAAACTGGTATTGGTAAACATTTTACAAGTTTTCCCACAGCTAATTACAAAAAATGAAAAGAACAATCTAGTTAAATATAGTTTTTGTTTGGAATTGGGTTAAAGAAGAAGAAGAATCTTACATGAGTCTGGAATTGTTGACTAAATTTTTTAAAAAAATCACCGAGATTGGAGTCGAAGGAAAAAAGCTGATGAAATAGGTTAATCCAAAGTGTAAGTGAACGTTTGTTCTAAAGATCCTAGCAATTGTGGTTCCAAAAAAACACCTTGCAATAAAGAAATTAATATTTGGTTCGGAAAACAGAAGGAATTTGAGTAAGGTTCACAAAATAAATGTTTTTCTCAAATATATAAATATATATTTGCTGAACAAACTTCAAACAAACTTTCACTGAGATGTCATGTGTGGAATACTAAACGTCGGCTTAAAACAGAACTTGGTCTTATTTGGAGTAAAATGACCAAAAATCCATCCTTTACTAACAAGTCAAACGAGAAAGCTTAGCAATTGCTTAAATTCCTGAATCTTGGACTGATAAATGGAAAACCGAAATATTTCCAAATGAAAAATAATTTAATATGGATGGTCCTAACAAGATAAATTAATATTGGTTCAATTTAAAAAGACAGTACGCAGGTGGCTCTGTCGTGTTATTGGCTGCTTTTGGATATTATAAATAAGAACGAGTAATTAAGAGGATATTATAATATCCACTTATTTACACGTGCATTGAATATTATAAATAAGTGGATATTGCTTTCTTAATGGTCGAAAGAACTTCATTCATTAGCAAGATTTGCTTAGGGAGTATTTGTTGACTTTCATCAGTATTCGATGGTCTACGATGGATGTGTTTTCCAAGACGATGTGTCTATACTTCATTCTAACTCGACAATTGCATGGTTGCTCAAGCAACTGTCAAGTTACGCAAATAGTGTGTCTACATTGTATTTTTCAGCCAGAATCCCCTCTTAAAGGACGGTAGAAAAATGTATGAAGTTTAATCAATGACAACTCATTTCCGTTTGGGGCGTTAAAGTTATGACGCGTATATTTTTACTAATTTACATTTCTTTTGAATAAATTAAACGGTTTTATGATCAAACTATTTACTAAGCAGTTGACTTTTAATTTTGCACTTATATAACCTTTTTTTATGCATTTAAATCTCCTTAATTTTTGCGTTGTGTTATCAACAGGGCTCTTAAGACCTTAAAATGTTGTCAGTAACTGTCGCCAATTTTTTTCGTGCTGAACATTGGGGCGGATACTAAATAGAAACTCCTGCATGCTTTTAATTTGCATACAATGCAATTCATGATATTTTTGTGAAGTCACATTGTTGAAGGACAACTGGTTCTTATTTCAAAGTTATGAAAACGGAATATATGGATTACCCTTTATTGTTAGTATGCTGTTAATTTTCTTAATGTACACACGAAATTTAAAATAGTTAAAACATCTTTAATGACAAAACATAAAAACGTTACATACGTAACATTTTACTGTTTTCTTCTCCAGATGGAAGAGTTACTAACTTTATACGAAAATATTTGATGTAATAACTGACAACTCGTAAAAGTAAATTTAATTAAAGTTGCCCTGTTAGCTAAGAGAAGTAACAAACTAGTTTTCATTTTAGTGGCCGACCAATTCATTAACATATCCTACATACGATCCCATCTGTCAGTGAATCTATTTTAAACATATATTTCATCACAGAAAAAAAGCTTTTTCTTTATCAATGCTTTAGTGAAAAAATCAGCAGGACAATCTTAGAATTCAAATATTTCAAATTTCAAATAAAATTCAATATTATTTAACAACTTTGAAAAAATATATATTTAATATTTATATACATAATAGTTTTAATATTTTTAACATTATTTCTTGAAAATTTAATTGTTGTTTAATTGTCACGATACATTACAGAACTTTTGAAATTAATTAAATTAAGTCCTCTTAAAACGCTTGAATACCAAAAGACAGTTTTAACCCTTACTTTCTATAAATTTAGATGCCATTGAACTTAAGTCTAACTGGTGTAATGGTATGAAGTGCCATCTTATACGACACGCGGTAACCACTAATATTGATCCACGGCACCATGACAGCCCTGAAAAACGTTTTCGTAATAGTCTTCAACTACATGTGTTGCCATTAAAGACGCATTTTTAGCAAATGTGGAACGATATGTCGCAGGACATCATTCGGGATATGTATATCTCAATGCTCGACCATATCACGTCATGCATTTTTGTTAGAATTGGCCCAACGGGGTACTAACATCTCCATTCATTTGTAATTTTTCTTCAATAAATAATCATTTTGCTTTAATTTTGTAATCCCTTTCATTCATCAACGTTGAACTTAAGTTTATTGAATTTTTTTTTATTCTGACAATCCTTTGTTGGTACGCAAATGTTTATGGCAATGAGTGTATAATCATAAAAATGTAAATATTTTTTATCAAGACTATTACCAGCGGAATCTTTTGTTTTAATAGTTTATTAATTTGTTATAATTTTTACCAAAGTAACCAATATAATTTTTTTAAAACTAGGTTAATAAGAAATTTAACTTTCTTATAAGAAATAGAACTATAAGTTTGTATTTTTTTAAAATTATCTAAGGTAACTTTAATTAAATTTAATAATTAATTAATCAAAGTAACTTGAATTAATTCAATATCTATTGAATGAAACAATCTTCAAAGTCTTGCATACTATACATATATATTTTCATCTTTTATATAATTAATAATTGCATAAATATTTTATAAGATAACAGCCTTATCCAAACAATAGCTAAAAACTATAGTGTTTGGTAAAATCTTTTGTAACTTTTTATTTGATGTAGATATGTGTGAGTACTGAATCTCTTAGTTACACATCTATTTCAATTGGTAATTTACGAAAGATAAGAGTAAAAAATTATTTCAGGAAATTTAACTATATTCATTTAATATCCTATTTTTTCTATAAAGCTTTAATTACATTAAAAATTCCTCTATCATAATTATTAATTTTAAAAAATGCATTAATTTAATTAAATGTTTATTAATCATACTAAAATAAAATTCTTTACATATAACAGCATAATTACGTCGGACCTTATCAATGTAACAAATAATGGATAAAACCAGTAATTTTTAATTGAATCTTTTAGATCTAAAACCTCAGTGCTACTTTTAACCTTAAAATTGAAATATTTAAACAGCTCCATAATATAAAAGTAAAGCTATTTAAATGCCTTAATAGGTGAATTATAATTAACAGCCAACTTAGTTTTAAAAAGAATCAAAAGCTTCATTAACTAATCTTTGAATATAAAATAAATATTATATTCTATAACTCCAAAATCTGTTCACTTACTCAAAACATTTCTTTAAAATATTTATCCCTAATAATATTTAGATTACCAGTTAACACATATTGGTACTCTTCCTTTATATTTTATTTATAATCCTTATAAAAACACACATATTTCATCTGCAAATGTTTACAATTATTATTTTTTTTAAATCATATCTTTCATATTAATACTAAAAATTTTTTAATATCAATATTATTAATAAGAATATGATATAAAATTTTTATGCTCAGTAAGAATATTGTTAAAATTTACATTTTCATAGGATTTACTCATAAATCCGACACAAAATAAATGATGATGGAATCGCCTGATGTTTTGTTTAAATTTAAATTGTTATTGGTTTTACTTTGATTTTTAATTGTTCGGAAATAAAAAAGTTAACATATTTTTTAATTTAATTAATTGCTTAAAGGTTTTCGAATAATAATATATCATATATTCTGTCTATTCTAAAATTCATGTATTTGCTATGTCATATTTAAATGTTAATTAATGTTATTGGGGTCAAAAATGAAGTCAATGATAAATGAAACACATCTATGATAAGTGAAAATAACACAAAAAATCCTAAAACAGAAAATGATACTATTGAGTCACAGAATACTAAAATGCAAAATTTTGTAAATGAACTTCATATTATTCCTTTGAATTCTGATAGTGGGATGAACTTAGAATTTTGGTTAGATCACTTCAATCAGGTATATTAATATAATAATAGAGATAAGGAATGTAAACTTAAAAATATTTCTAGCTTTTGGAAGAACTCAGTATTAACTCAGTATATTGATTCAAGCTTAAATACTTCTCATGTTAATTATTTTGTTGTGTTCAAACAGATCATTTTCTTGAGCCCTATGCCATACTTTTAAACACAAAAATATTACAAATTTCTATATGCATCATAAGTTCAGCCAAAACAATACTTTACATTGGCTGTTTCAGCCCAATTATTAAAAACAGAAGAGTATCATAGTGTGTATGCAAAGAAAAGAGTATGTGTGCCTAATCACACACACAATCTAGAAAGTATTTGATTAAGAAAATAGTAAACGCACACAATATACAACCTAAAATTATCATATTATTAATACGAAACACTTAAATCTGAAAAGAACCTTGGGTTTTCTAACCTAAAATTATCAGTATATAAAGTTTTGTGTGATTAAACACTGATATAGGAACAATATAAAAATATGGACCCATATAGAATTCAAAATATATTTCAAAAGACACATAATAGTTGAAAATAAAAAGCTGAAAATACTACTAAAATATATTTGCAAATGCACACTAATACAGAAACAAAATAAAAACAGAAAATTATTTGTGTTTTTGTAAATAAGAAAGAATTTTCCCTCTAGGTTGTTAGATTGCATTTTAATGCAATATTAGTTTCACAAAGATACTACAATATATCTAAGACGAATGTAGAGATAGACTGTACTTAATTAGAAGTTAACACGTGCTTCACGAGTTTATAAGTCTACTGATTTTTTGTTTGATTTTGGGATAACACCCACTACCTCATCAAGAACATTAAAGAATAGACACATAAGAAAGAAATTAACAAGTCAACCTAAAAGGAGTATCAACAAGTGAAATATAAAAAGGAAAAGAGGTGTTTTATTTATTTGTATGAGAGCAAAAGTACTGATTATTTGAGACTTAACTTTAATTCTTCGGGGAGGAAGGGAGAGGGTATAGATTATTAAATTTGAAACAGGCACAATATCATTAGATTGTTTTAAATTATAGCATTTGGTTTAGTCAAGTCATAATTTACATTAGAAAGTATAGTTACTACTTCATATGGTTCTAAAAACTGATAATAATTTTCAACGGTTTCGATAGTTAAATTCTTCATACAACAATGTCATCTGATTTAATAGGAGAATCTATGACACGAACATCGTATATACTAATTTTCGCACATACAAGGTATTTGATTGTGTTATATTAGCCAATTTCCAAATCTTCTACTGGAGGATAAAATTGATTTTGAGGTAATGAAGGATTATTTGTTAAAGTGCCAAACAACAAATATGCGGGAGGAAATTTTGCCACAAAATTGGTTGTTGAAGTAGTTAATAAGTGTATAAAACAGTAATATAACATTATTATTATAATTTTTGATATATATGTATATATATATACACGCACACACGCACGCACATGCATATATATATTCCCAAATTTTGTTTTACTCAATTTTGAAATAACACGGTTCACCGATATACTTTTTTACACGAAATGTTTTTTCTAACATAAAGCAACCCCCCAATTTTTTTTCCAAATATTCAAATGCTGTTTTTACAGCCTAATACTACGTCTTTCATTCAGCCCCTCCATCGGGGTATTATTCCAGCATTTAAAATGCACTACATAAGGCAAACGCTTAAATATATTTTACACTCAGTGGAAGAAAAAAATTGATGGAATCATTTGTTGTGGAAGCATGGAGAAAGCTTACGATTATGTACTGTATTACACAAGCTTCTTTTCTTACTAAACAGTTGTGTCAATCGATCTTAAATGCTTATTGGAAGGAAATTTTACAGCATGCATGAAAAGCGGAAATTTTTGTATTACATAAATCTGTGTGTTCTGAAATTATAACTCTATCAAATGCAATTGCTGGCAAAGGTTTTAACAACATGGAAACGGCTGACATCGAAGAATTGATGCTAGAAAGCCCTTTGGATGAGCCCTTTGGATGATCGAATTTAAGACAATTTACGGTAATAAAGGAATCAATAATGACGAAGTCGTAGAGGAAGTTCATGCTTGTTATCAAGTAGCGATGAATAGTTGTTAATTAGTAGTTTAATTCCAAATTTTAATTTCAATTTTTATACATTGAATTATATACCCTATTGATATAATTATTAATGCAAGCTAATTTTAGTTTTTTTTGTAATAAAAATGATTATTTTATTTTATAAATATGTAATATGGATTTCATTATTACTTCTTTTTTTACATTTTTTTTTCGGAAAATATTTAGAGATTTTCACCTTACACGATTTTTTAAAGTAGTGGAACATTTCCCCAAATTCATCATACGCCACATGTATTTTGTATAAAATATTTTTGCACGATTTTCTAAAAAAGGTTGGATATATATATATGTAATAAAGAAGGAAATAATATCAATAATTAAATTTAAAATAACATGTAAAAATGATACTTTGTTCAGTATTTCTAATATTTGAATATTTATGTTCCATTTAATCCACTTTGTTATTTTACATAATTTTTTTCTTTCCGAGTTAAATTTGAACACACACATTATATATGTTGTTTAAACCTTTAGGAAAATTAGTCTGAAGCGGCGCTGCGATCGCCCCTTCAAAAATGTTTTGTTTGTTTCGATGTATGGGGGAAGTTTTTTTCTGTGTAACCGTTGGAGTAGGAGTAGAAGAGACGCCAAAGTGTAGTTCCCGAAATAAAGATTATTATTATTTGAAATCGTGTGTCTTATGCAGTCCACTTTAATTGGTTTTGAGGGCAGCAATTGCGCTGCATTAACATATGTGACACATCTTGGAATTTTATTTCTAATGTTTTTATTCAGAAAAATAAGGGCAGTATTTATGAGTAATGTACGTTTAACTATAGGGGGAAATACTGAATTTTTATTCCAAGCTAGGACAAAATATAGCTCACGTAGCTCACACAGGAAAAGTCAATACTGAATAGAGTGTACTATATCGGCCAGGACGCTTTTACTCCAAGTAGAAAAGAAGTTCCCCGAAATAATTTTGTTAAGTCAGCAATTAAAAGTATTTTGGGATGTAAATATAAAACGCACAAATCCAAATTTCACTGTAAGTTATTCATGAGCTACTTTTTGAATCTTGCAAGTTTCCACATCCATTAAGGGTTTTTGAAACAGGAGGAATTTTTCTGACTTTCTCTTTATGTATTCTTACTATGTTGCAAACTCTGGAGCAGTTTTTTAATCTTTTAACGCAGGTGTAAGAAAAAAATCGTAACTTCATACGACTAAATCACTTAAAATTCCAAACATTCCCAAGAAATTTGAAAATTTGATTTCCTAAATTCAGAAAAAAAAAATTATCTTTTAGCTTACTAAGGAATTTTTCTGTGCAAAGATATATCGATTCGTATTGTTTTTAAAGAATATACACAGTTCAAAAGCTGCATTTCTTAAAACTACATGCATCTGAAGTTCTCCAATTTAAAAAAAAGTACGAACTGCTTCGACGCATTTTCGAAAAATATAGGGAACATATTATGAACTAACAGAAAATTTATTTTAATGAGTGCCTAAAAGTATTTCTGTGTTATTTTTTTCATAAAAATAAATACTTTACCTGACAGTTTTTTTTTATTGAAACAGAAAATTGCTGTGCAGAAAACTCTATTTTTTCGAAGTATTTTATCTCTGTATAAAGAACTGTAAATGAAATTTCAAAATGTTATAAAAGAGACTGGGAAACTATATAAAAATCTAGTTAATATTATATGTTGGAGTATATTAAAAAATTATAAAATTAAATTAGGGAAATACATTCTGCGATGGATATTCATCAAAAAAAATTCACACAGTTAAAAAATTCTTTCGAAACCGATATTATAAGCTTTTTAATATAATATTTGTAAACCAAAGCCATGGATCAAATTAAATTATAATTTAACTAAACATATCATTTGTAATTTATTAACATAATATATACATCTTTAATCAGTATAAATTGAAACTGATTTTTGCTATAATTAGCAGCTGAAATGAACTGAGTTTTTCATCGAAAATATGAAATGAAACGATTAAAAGGGTGCAACCATGGATTCAAAGAAAATGAATCGGAACGCAATTATCATTGTCACCGTGACCAACAATATATCATTACTTCGTTCATAACTGTTCAATTGATTAGCGGAGAGTAACGGAAATGAGTGGTGCGAGCCGATCCAGGATCAACTAAAACATCTCATTTTATATCCTTTATCTGTTACCCAATATTCATTGCAAATTTACGAAAATAGAATCAAAGTTAATTTCTTAAACTGAACAAATCATGATATTAATGGATCAATTCATTAACTTAATCAACATAGCTAATTAACATCTAATTCCCAATTTTCTCTAATTCCAATTATTTCTAGTCGTGCTATGTAGATTAATCCATGCAGCCAATTTAAACACACGTATATATATATATATATATATATATATATATAT
>BMAW01067677.1:45357-66458 GCA_019974015.1 Nephila pilipes | reverse complement strand
CGAAAAAAACTCATTTCTTAAAAAGTATTGCATGTATCCAAATGAAATTTTATCACAATGCTCTGTACATCTCTAGGTATGTTGTGAACCTCAAATGTAGCTTTTAAGTATACAACTATTTATTTTGGAGCTGCTTTTATTTAAAAAAGTTATACATAAATATATATTTGAAAAAACATGTTGTACTTAATTTACAATTTTATAGAGCATTTTGACTAAAAACAGTGTTTCACAAAAATATTTTTTTTTTGTTCATTTTTCATTTTTTGGAAAAAAGTGATCTAAGGTAGGCATACACCTTAAGAATGGTTTCCTCACGTGCGAAGGATGCATGTTGTTTAACTACGTAGTCGAATTTTGAGACATATTGTATGCCTTTTGAAGTATATTTATGACTTGAAATAAAGCAATATTGGGTTTTTAATGTGAACAGCTCCTTTTTTTAAAAAAAAAAATTATTTGATTACGCTAAGAGAATTTCAAAATTTGTTTGTACTTCCTTTGTTGTATAACTGTATGTAATATTAATACAAAATATGTAATATTACTCTTGGAAAATCTTGGTTTTCTCTTAATTTTTTTAAAAAATTTTAGTTTTTAAACATTTTCTCGTACATTTAGCTCGTATGTTTTTTGAATTTTCTTTATCTTTTTTTTTAAATTTTATATTTGATTTAAATTATTGGAATTTTTTGTACTTATTTTTTGATGTTATAATCATTTCAAAAAAATATTTTATTCATTGGGGATAGCTAGGCTTGTAAGTCTAAAATAACCTATCCGAACTGTCTAAAACCTGTTGCAATATTCAATATATTGTTCTCTATTCTTATATCTTCAAAAAAATTTAAGGTTTTTAACTTTTTTCTAACTTTTTAATCTCTTGTTACTTATTTTTCTGTTTCATAATTTTGTTTCATAATATAGATGATTCATTAGTTTGAAAACATATTAGAATATTTTTGACATTTTCTGTGTGACAAAAAAATATTTCTACTTTTATATATACGTCAACAAAGTACAAATAATAAATATAACTTTAAATTTCTTTGAAATATGATTTTTCTTAATTTTAATGAGCTACTACCGTTTGCGTTAAAATGCGTTTTGGATTATTTTTTAATTATTAACCATATAAAATAAACTATTCACGTTAATATGAAATATGTAAAAACATTTATGCCTAATTTATATATCATACTTTTATGATATATTCTAATTTATAGATCATATTTATTTCTATTTAAAAAATAATTAAGAATTTTTTTTTTTGAAAAGGCGTATTTGTATAGATTTATGAATACTTTTCAGTTTAACATTCTGTAAGAATTGTTCAAGTAATTTAAATTTTTCCTTTTTTAAAGGGAACTTTTATTTATTTTTTTTATCTTCAAAACACTTTTAAGCTTAAGCTATTTTTAGGAGCCCTTTTAATTTAAGCAGTTCAAAGCTTATTGCTTTAAAATTATTTTACAAATTTCAAACTTTTCCTATAAATATTTTACATATTAACGAGTAGTCTTTAAATTATTTTGTCACATTCTTAATTCACTGAGCAATGCATTGTTTTAAATTAATTCATTCACTATACATTTAAGGTTTTTATCCTAAAAATATTGGGATTGAAAAAAAAATAATATTTTGACAACATACAAACAAATATTTGTTCAAGCAGCTTTAATGTTAAACTATTTCTTTGTCTGTATCCTATTCAGGAATTATTTTTTTTTTGAAATGTTGAATATTTAAGTATTTCTTTATTTTTTAAATAAATTTTATTCATTTTAGTTCTCACTTTTTGAAATACAAGTTATTTTTCCATTTTCTTAATTTAAAATGAGTAAGCTAATGTCTAATAATTTTTAAATATAAATTTCCATAAATGCTTCACAAATTCTTTTGTTGTTAACTTCCAAAATTAACACATTAACTTTTTACTGCAAATCGCAAACTGCTTATTACTAACATCAATGCCAAATGAAATACAAAGTGATAAAGATAATCAAAAATAGGATATTGATGGCTGGAAATTTGGTATAACCAATCGCCTTTCACGTTGTTTCCCACCACAGGAAGAATTTACACTTTTGGTGACTTCAGTAGAACCGTTTTTCACCCTGACTACCTGGTTCCAATTATAAAGAATGAGAGTGGATATTTGATGGGGTAAACTATTATTTCCTGACTATACAGTAATTCTTTCGGAACGGGTACCACCTCAGAATTATTTGAAAATATTCCAGGATCACTTTTTTTCGATAACACAGCCAGACTTTCTCGGTAACTGTTTCATGTGTCAAGAGGAAAAAAACTATATTCTATGCAGAGAAATGCATCACAAGTTAGTGTAATCAACAAGAAGATGAAGTGAAATAATTATATTGTCCCCCAAGGATTCAAACCTAAACAACATTGACTCTCTATGGAAATATTTTGAAAGACACAGTAGATGGTGATTTCTTCCACCTTCATCACTTGTGAAATGGGGAGATATTTTAAGGTTTTTATAGAGTAAAATGTCAATAACTCTAGAGATAGAGATATATCAATATTCATCTATTCCGCAACGAATTGCTGCTTTTCGCAATCTTAATATTAGGTTAAAACACCATATTAATAAAAAATAATGGATCAAATTTTAAATATATCTAACATTTTCTTATCACCTGTAAATTTGCACATTCAAACTCTTTAAAATAAACGCATGCTCAGTGAAAGTTCATGAATTCATGTAACCTTAATTAAAGCAACACAGAACAAAGAAAAGCCGATATTTTCCCTTTTTTTTGTCTTCCGATATGCATAATATGTATTTTTATAACATACTGATATAAAAGGTTAATGCAATTCGAAATGGTCTATAGGGAAGAAATCAAACAGAGAATAATATAGGCAGTGATAAAATAATTGAAAAAAAAAATTGTTGAATACATAACTACACTATTTGTGGAGGGAGAAAACTGCGTCTTTCATAATAGTGAATTCTATTAATTAGCGATTCTTTCTATCGTCATTCATTTCATCATGCATTGAAATGTGCGCTAAGCAAATTTGAGGTTGCTGTTATCATTGCTCTATTCTATATCATTCTTTGAATAGGGACATTTTATTTATAATTTTCTGGTATATATACTCCGCAAGTTTAAGATATTAAACAAGTTGATAAAAAATTTATGTCAAAGTTGAAGTTTTTGGCAAAATACCATGCAATATAAATTGCACTGATCAGTCATGCAGCATTTTTTTTTAGTCTCTATAGCGTAATCGAAGAATGTAGATTCATGAGTGTTCTGATAGATATGCGCAAGCAGACAGTTTTTTTGCTGGTCAGAAAGCCAGTGGTACTCTCGGAAAGACTCCTGTTTATCTCGTAATTTGTAGATAATCGTTGTTCCGACTTCTTCGATTGCATCCGGTGGTATGGGCTTTCTCGTCTTCTGCCCGAATGAATTTTCTGAGAACTTGTATTATCAAACTTCCCACACACAGAGATTGCTTTTCAAGTATTAACTAACACAGCGCTGTTTTCTTTACGCATTTTTTTGTGCTTTCTTAGAACACGAAGAGTGGCTCACGCTTGTCCTCTTTGAGGTAAAAGAATTTGACTACTGACTCGAGTTCGACTTAAGAAGGAGATATTATTGCACATAAATTTCGATCAAATTGTTTCGAAAAGTAATACGTTGACTTTGAAAATCCAACAAGCTGGCACTGTGCCAAAGAATGTAACATGAAATTTGAATCAAGAACCTTTTTCGAAGCTGCTGCTTTCATCGAGTCTCAGTAAATGAAATAATATATAGAGAAATTCATATGAGTTAATATAAATTTTTCGCGTTTTTAAAAATGTTGCAATATTGAACTTGAATAAAATTGTTGAATATGCTAAGAAATTGCAATTTTATTTCAGTATTGATTCTGTATTTTTTAAAGCACTCTTTTTAATTACGCAACGCTGAACATTCCTCTAGCGGTGACTTTTTGAACTAACTTTTTCCTCGGAATCCTTCGTTCCCCGTCTTGCTTAGTGTTCGTACTTCATTTAGAGTAACTCTCGAGTGTTTATATACACATGTGTTCATTTATATACACACACACACACACACACACACACACATATATATATATATATATATATATATGTGTGTGTGTGTGTGTGTGTAGGAGATATCTCTCTGCACAAAAACACCTCCTGGTGCTTCGGTGCTTAGAGGAACTGAAATGTTCGGCGTCGGCATTTACAGTTTAATGATAAGGCTTCAAATTGTTTTACTTTGTTTAAGAGAAGGAGAGATGAAAGAAAATTATCTACAAAAACTGTTATATACAAGTTGACATATTTTAAATAAGTAGTTCCCTCGAGAAAGATAGATGGTCACTCAATTTAATCGCATATTGGCAATGGGCGTTGGAACGCACGCTTGCGTTCGGAATTCAGTTACATCGGGTGAAGAGAGAAGGCGGAGAAAGGCAGAGGGGGAAAGGACGCGCGTACTAAACGCTTCCCTTTTTTGTTCAGGAATGGGGGGGGGGGTGGCTTGGTTTTGTAATAAATTTGAAAATACAATTAATACCTTGAACATCCTACACATACATATACACACATATATATACAATTCATTCATATTTAAGAGAATTTATATAACTTGTAGAATTTCATGAAAAGATTTGAACGAATTGTAAAAATAGTGTTTCGAACTAAAGATGCAAATCTTGTACATTGAATACGCAAATGCATATGTGTATTGGGCCAGAACTGGTGGAAAAACAAAATTTATAAGCGAGCGTGCTAAAATCCACATTCTGTTGGCTAGCGCATTTTGCCGAATTTTCTGCTGTTTTTTTGCAGCAATCGCTTAAATTAAAATTAAAGCAGTAAGAGTGATTATAGATGATAGAATGAGGTGACAAATTGTAGGTAGGCTAGAAGCAGGCCACTCTCAGATCCAGATTTGCATTGAGTTCGATTTAACGCCCAGCGTCGTGTCCAACTTATGGAAACAGTTTAACCTTTGGCACTTTTGCACCTTAAGGCACTTTCGAGAAGAAAACTCTGGTGGAGACAGGAGATTTTACTACATTGCTTACTCTCTTTCCTGTCAATGATTGGCAGTTAGAACTGTCGTCTGACAAAAGGACCAGACTGAGTGTTGTTCACCTGCTGGGTAGTTGGGATGTTTATGGTTCATGAAGTCCTTAGCTACCAATGATTTTCCTTTTTTATGGGAACATTATTCTCAAAGCCGATTATCTGACCGTTTTCAACTGAAGGAGCTTTCAGAAATATGTTCAAAAAATAGAAATCACGTTCTTTTCTACTACTTCCTTACATCATTCTTAAAAGTATAATTAGAGCTCATGCAGTTAATTATTCTATTCATATGCAATATAATAGGGAGAAAACTATTGTAATTATTTTATTTAGCAGTATTCATAATAGGCATTGGCCACATAACTTTACATGATAAATATTTATCAAATTATATTATACATCATTTCATATAATTTAATACATAGACATTTTGAATTATCTATTTATGAGCACAAAAACTCTTCATTGATTATTTCGTAAGTGTAAATAATTTTTTTAGCATCTAAAAGTCAGAATAAATTATTGAGCAATGAAAAAAAAAGTTCAAATCATTAAAATTAGTTTAATACTTCCATATATATTACAAATGAATTTTTTAATTAATAACAGAAATAAATTTTATAGCAAGGGGGATTAGTCTTTTATTGTTTCAATTTTTATTGAGATAAATAATTTATAACTATGAGATAAACTATGATATGTAAAAATACGTTTATTACATGAATATAAATAGGTGCAATTATGAGGGAAAATTTTAACTATTCCACAGAAATATTTCTTTTGCTATACTTTATGGTGTTGCTTGAAACTTTTACTCTGAAGATATTACAAAACTCTGTATTGTGACATTGGGCTATTAGCGGTTTTCTCTTCACTAATCTTGGAGACTTCAATTGCAATTGATTGCTTTTGCTAAATAACATTTTCCCCAACCAAAAATGAAATTTGAACATTTAAATTACAAGCAGGTAGAAACAAAGTGAAGAGAGGGAGATATGAAATATATAAGCTAAGCTTGAGTCACACGATAGAGGTCGAGTGGTTCTAGCTTTTGGCAATTGTTTCAGAGTCGTAGACGGTGTTGAGAATTGTCACAAGTTATCGATGGCCACGTGAAGATTAAGAGTCGAGACAGCCTCACCTCTAAGATATTGGTAAGATTCCATTCAATTAGATATTGGTGGAGCAAGTGAATATACCTAAGGCGATATTTTGGGATAGTCAGTATACATTTGTTGTTATAGTAGTAAATTGTCCAATGAATACAGTGTATACGATCTGTCTAACGTCTCTCTGACTGACTTATTGACTTTTAATGTTATTACATTGAGTTTAGCTATGGCACAAGAGACGAATAGGAATAATATTTCGTCAAAGCATTAACGAAATAAATGTTTCGTTTTGATCACAGATCATCTATTTTAAAACATGTTTAAATGCATGTAGCTTGATCAAGTATTTGAATTTCATAATCTTTAGCAAATACATTAAAAGTTTGCAAACTTTTTAAATTTAATATATATGTATCAAATTCATCCATGTAATCATATGCAGACAAGTTGAAATGTTTATTTTGAAATTAAGGTTGAAATTCTTCAAGAAATATATAACATTATAACCCTTTCGAAAATCCAGATAAATATTATTCTTTGTTATTAAGAGATAAATTGTACAAAAAAAATACTGAGTATATCCATCTGACATATATTCAATAAAATTTCGATTTTTTCAAATAAGCAATGATTAATTGATTGGTCTCATTAACGTCGCAACACAAGGACTATTGGCGACAGACCTCGAAATTTTGAACATCGATCAGGTGACCAGGATGACACCTAAGCTGGGTCCTACCTCTCCCAACTTCCACACTATGTCAACGGGAGGACTTTTAGCCTCGATACATTTAACTGGAATCAACCTCGAATACACGGCGGGGCATAAATTACATCGATTCGAACTCATAATTAAAGGAAAACCGCGGTCTGAGACCATGATCAATAGGCAAACGCGGTCACCAAATATACGATGATTTGTTTTAATATTGTTTAACACTTTGAAAGAACGCAATATTATTATATATATTGGAAAAGGTATACAGTCAAGGAAGGATAATGATAATACAAATGAAAAAATATAATTGAAAAAATTAACGGTCCCCGATTCGGAAAGGGGGGGGGAGGGTTGCTCAGTGTAAACACAAACGGGAATAGTTTGCATTTTACAAACGAAGGATAATGCGTTTGCACTGAGCAAACTGGGCCCCTGAAAGGCTTAATTCTTCGAAATTCAAAATAAATATCTGTGAAGTGAATCAGACATTAAATATATTACTGAAGAGCAAATATATATTTAATATATGTGAGTTTAGAAACTCTTTATAAGCATCCTATCTCTATATCTCAGTAAATATAATATTTAAAAATATATTAGCTGTGCTTTTTGACAGTTGTGAGTGAATGTGTAGGTTATTGGTGCAATAGCCAGTGTAGATATGCTCTGTCAAACAAGATTTTAATGTGGTCTAGAAGTGAAAAAAATGAAGAAAAGACAAATATTTGTTAACAAGAAGGATGGTCAGAAATAAAGAAAGATCCCTAGGGGGTTTTGACAGTTTGATACTGATCTATTAGTAATTGCTTCTTATTGAATTATGATTAATGAAAGATGTTTTTTATTCTTAAGAACATTCTTACATTTTTTTTCCTTAAAATGAATGACGCAATTGATAAGAATATATTATCTATATAAAAATGTATTCATTCTTAACTTAATTTTTTGCTTTTCATATACAATTTCGATAAAATTAGCATGTTTTAGATGAGTTAGATGGAAAACATTGCTTTAATTTTAAGAGTAATATTCAGAATTCTGAATGATAAAAGAAAAATATTAATATTTTTAAAAAAAAGGAAATTCGATTATCAACTCAGTTCTTAGAGTAACATTTCTCTTATCTCGAAGGGTAATAAATGTTAGAGGAGAATCTAAAGCTGTTGAAGATCGGAGGGAGTATCCCTGAGATCTTCTAATTAGAATTACCTCCATAAAAATTTCATCATAAATATATAATAAAATTAAATAGTTACAGTGACTTAGGAAAAAAAAAGCATTTAAACCTAAAGAAAAAAACAAGTTACTGGTAGCGGATAAACATATATTTAACAAAGCTCATTAATTAATCTTCTCTTTTTGATGTTTTAAAAAAGTTTTTGTTTTTTCAGTCATTAAAAAACTTAGATGAACTTCTGAATTTTTTTGAAGCTTCAATAAAATTAATTATTTTAGCGCCAACATTTTCAATCTAAAGAATGTCCGAACCATTTTACTTCATTAATTGTTCCTCAAAGATAGCTTTTAATCATATTTGAAAAATTTTTCTCGTAAGAAGTGACTGAAACTCACACTGTCAAAAAAAACCTTTAGTTCCAAACGTATATTGAAAAACTTAAGGTTTCATTTCGTTTCCCTTTAGAGATTGATACCGACACTATCCGCAAGCTACCCTTATACATTTTATTGCGCATTCAAAGATTTAAAGATCCAGATAGACTGACTTAGAATGGTTGAATACAAAAGGTTCATTGACGTTTTATCTGACATATGAGTTTTGACTTTAATATTTGCAACGACTGAAAAGAAAATGCTTGCAAACTTTTTTTCCACAGCAGTATTCTAACAACCAAGTATGACAATATATAGTTTTTACTTCTAAAAGTTTTCTTTTAGAAAAAAAGTAGCGTGTCTTATTTGCAGGCAACCTCTCTAATTATGATAAAGTCAGGAAATGCATCACGCTCGGCAGAATTTTAGGCAATAAAAGAAGCAATGAAAGCGTTCACAAAAATATCCCCTTACTACAAATATTGAATTTTTCTTATGTTTAAAAATTTAATTGAACTTATGCAAACTTGTTTTTTAAAAATTTTAGAATAGTAAAACAAGAAAAAAAATGTTATCATTGCTAGTTTCGGTTTTAATTTTTTTAAATTTCTCTCGAAGTTGTAACATTAGCATATCAATGAGTTAAATACCAGTAAAAGTACTTAACGTAATCTCAAGCATTTTGCAATTGAATAAAAATGAAGAAAATTCACAGTTTGAACAATTAACTATGTCTATAATAAACCACTGTGTAACAGCTCATGTTTTTTTAGTTTTTAAATTTTGAACAGTTCGAATATCTTAGCTCTTATTCAACTGAGCATAGTATGTTATATTTTCTAACACTTACTTCACTCAATTATATAATTTAATTTTGTTACAATTTTTTTTCTTTTATCGAGTACCATTATTGGAATATATCAAAAAAACAATTTTTTTTCTTGAGTAGTAATTAAAACATTTGATAAAGATTTAATTTTTCACCCCGGTTATGTAAAGAAATTATCAAACACGAATGAGTTTATTGCTGTATCAAAATATATTTTTACCATTTTTGTATTACTTTTTCGTGCAAACTTAAGGGAAAACAGTACTATAAAAATGACAAAATATCGGAAAAAATTATATTACAGTTTCAGAATTTTTATAAATATATATGCAAATTTGGATACTTCCAGCTGTATTATTTTTCGATATTTTAATTTTCATTAACAGAGTGTGTCATATTATTTCATTAACCTTCAAATTCTTTTCTTAGAACTTAATTATTCACAATAGTCATGCATTTACAATGCCAAATCTTTTTTGTAATCAGTAAATGTATTTCAAGTAATTTTGCATAATTTGTTCTCTACGCATGAAATACAGATTTTTATAAATAGCTATTTTTTTTAAATCTACAAAATTAGTTGTATCTGTTTTTAGTATTTTATGTAGCATCTGATAAAAAAATTGCAAACCTGTAAATAACACTATTGGAACCTAACTCAAGTCTCAGATTTGTTTTTCACAAACTTGTGAAAAAATAATTCTGAGAAATTGTGAAAAAGGTCACTTAAAAAAAACCTAAAATTTACTGTAGTGGAAATTATAAAACATTAAGCTATTTTAAAAAAAATAATATAAATTATTTATTTGAATTTGATGGGTTTTTTTTTTTCTTTCTGGAATGCAGATTTCATGAAATTCCATATGTGCTGGACATAATTTTTTTCTTATAATTTTACAAAATTTTTCAGCTCAATATTGTAAAATTACATTATTTCTCAATTGCAATATTTAATGCACACTTTCTTCCTAAAGTTACATGTAAGGAATGATTCATTTTGCTGTTTCAGACTGTGACAAAAAGTGGAAAAGGAATTTTTTGATAAACGTGTAGAAAGGAGGTCTGTCTTCCTACCTTCTGAATACAAGAAGGGGTGAGGAAGGGACTGACACTTACGAGCTTCATGGCATTCCGGAAGCTGTTAAGAGTCGAATGATCTCCGTGGTTTACTTCCCAAACAACCCCGTCCTTTAAGGCACTGTTTATTTTAGTCGCAAACGTGACTGCCTGTCCTCAAAAGGTTAAGGATACCGAATTCATCGACAGAAAAATTGGGCAAGGTCGTCCAACAGTCATGACTGCCAGAGAAGATCACCATATTTTCATATGGAAAGAAGCAGGGATCCACTACCTGCCCTCCACTGTCGAAGAAATCGACCATTACGGCAGTGAAGGCTTGAGGGTCAGGGCAGGCATCACTTTCGATGGCCGCACACATCTCAACAGGATTGAGACAAATTGCCACATGAACTCATAAACTCCCTTATTTTCAGCATGAAATCACGGTGCGAGGCCTAAATTTCTGTAAGAGAGGACCATAGCCTCTATTAATTCATTTCTTTATTCTATTCTGCAACTGCTGTTTCTTACCTTGCGATTCCCACGAGTGTTACGCACGATGATGCATGTGTTTTATAACTGTTGAACGGTTATTTTTTTGTATTAAATCAACCACATGTACGCACGAAATTTCATTAAAATCTGTCCAGCAGTTCTAAAGATAATTGACGAAATCGGAAAATTCTCTTAATTTTGAACACCAGTACACACACACACACACACACACACACACACAGTCATTACTATTTCTTTAGTATAAATTTGTAATTTATATAAAATATTCCCATGATAAGAAATAGCATAATATTAAATTAAATATGTCTTATTCTATATAATATATCCTTTATGCATGCTCAAACACATATTAGTAATGTTGCAAAATTAATTTTTTTGAGCGCCTATAAAACGCTCCCGAAGAAACATTTGTTTACTTATCCTGAATCTCCTCCCTAACCAACTAGAGCTTGTATCGCTCTTTCACGATTCTTTGTTTCCGTGCTTTAGTAACTTGGAGAGTGAGGTGACAATTCATGTGTCGTCCTCCATACATGATCGAAGTTTAAATTGGTAGCGTCAGTCACCAATAATCCTTGTGTGGTTTTTCAGTACGAAAGTAATAAACAATCAATTAATCAATAATTCAGGTCTTTGGTCTGCAAACCACAGTCAGTTACACCTCGTAATTTTGAGCTGCAATCAAGTGACGAGGTTGACATCATAGTAGGCACATCCACATTCATCACATCCATGCCTACGTGGATGCTATCTGGAACATATTTAACGCGCATCTGTTCCTTCTATCTACTATTACTGTGTACTATCTGTCTTTAAAAGAATCAGGGCTCAAAATCGTGACTAAATTGGGGGCTGTGTTCTGTGACCAACGAGCAACAGCAGCCAAAAAGTAAGTTCTGTTATGTTTGTATTGTATGTGGGAGGGGGGTGAAACGGAATTTAATTCCTCAACAGATTTTTCCGACCTGAATGCTGAATGGTCATAGTCGCGATCTCGTGGCTTGCATTATTTCAATGGAATCACGGATTCGAGTCCTGATGCCATTGAAGAATCTTCGTAATGCCGGATTTCCTCACCACACCCCATGATTTGTGCGGAAGTTGGAGAGAGAGAGAAGAGCCGTATATCAGGTGATGTCTACCATTTGACCGAGGTTCAAATTGACGAGCTCCGTCACAAATAGATATAGCGTTGCTTCTGAGAGCGATGTTAATAAAACCATGCATACTTTGAAATGAAGAGGAAATACCACTAGTCACAAATGCGGGCTTCACAAGTAACAAAAAATTAATTCTGTTCTTGATCGTTTTTGGCTTTCAAACTAAAAATTCAGATGATAATATCAATAAGTCAAAAAAATGTTTTATTAGTCGTAAGACTAATTGCGTATAAATCTTTTATACGCAAGTATGTCACTGAAAAAATACTGCTACAACTAATTGGTGCATATTTCATCGAATTAATCTGTCCAAGAGTATATTCTATATTACTAACGCTATCAAAATATTATTTTTGTTTCAAAACTAAGCTCACTATAATTAAAAATTGAAATTCTGTATAATTTCAACTTTATTTTTCTTTCAGCACAAATTAAAAAAATAATTCTTTGAGTTTAAATCATCCTTCCAATTACTCTCGAATAACTTAACGAAGATTTTTTTTTAAAATTAAGAACCTATCCTCAATGGAAATTGTACAAAAGATATTTATTGACTTTGTTACAGTATAATGGGGAGGGAAATTGATGAGGATCCATCTTTTAATAAATGATTGAATGCTTTAAATGGATATATTTTTCCATTTCAATGGAAACCCTCCCAAGTATGCTTTCTTTTAGGTAATAATTTTGTATGAAGATCAAACTATGAAACAAAATGCAGCTATAATCAGTCAATAAAAATTAAATAACTGAGTTTTGCTTTATTTATATATTTTTATTTGTGTAAGACCATCATGATTATTAAGTAATTATTCCGATTGTTCCATTAGGCGAAATTGATTTGATTAAAAAATTTCTAAAACTATGCACAGAATTACACTCTATAACAAAAAAAATGACGCACCAAGAAAGAGTTGTCCGAAGGAAACAAAAATTAGTGAATAGGAAAACTAAATACAGAATAGAAAATAATTAAAATTTCAGAAATATTGAATGATTTATTTCAGAGTTGCAAAGTAAAGAGCTCAATAAGGTGTTGACCTACCTCTAGCTTAGATGCAAGCTGCCTGACCAGGTGGAATCGAGAGATAAAGATACCAGATGGTCTCCTGCGGTATTTCTTGCCCAATTTGCTCCAATTGTCGGGAGAGGTCATCGAAATTACCTGGTAGATGCAGTCGCCTTACAATCATATCTCAGACATGCTCGACTAGGGAGAGATCTCGCTGGCCAAGGAAGTGTTTGACAAGCTGTAAGACAGTTCATAGCAACACGTGCCGTATGTGGTTGGGCATTATCTTGCTGAAAAATATGGTCATGGTACTGCTAAAACGCGGTAGCCAAACAAGTCTCTAATGACGACTAAAGGGTTCCGGCTATCAAGAGAAATAGCTTCCCAGACCATAACTCCTGTTTGAGGGCCTGTGTCGCGTGGAATAGGGTAAGTAGGATTGGCACGCTGCCCTGGACGCATCCAGACACGTCTTCAATGATCGTTTGGACACAGTGGGAAGCGGGATTCGTCGCTAAACACTACAAGTCTTCAGTCAGCATCATTCTAACGTGATCGAGCACCACTGTTATCTGTCTCGACAGTGTGCAGGCGTGAGTGGCAGGTGGTGTAGCGGACAGTACGAGCGTAAATTTTGCTCTATCAACCGTCTGTGAATGGTCAGTTAAAACCCTTGTGCGGGTCGCACGTCTGATGGTTGATAATAAGGAATCAGGCGCTCTGACAACTGATCTGACTATCACTCTGTCCTCACGATCTGCTGTGACCCTAGGTCGACTGCTACCATTATGTCACTGAAATCTGCCATTGTCCACCCATTCTTGCCAACATCTTCTAATCGCCCCATCGCTTCGCCCCGTAATGCGAACGATTCTCCGATTTGTCTCATCTGTTCTTTTAATTCAATGATACGACCACTTTCCAACTCTGACAGTTGCTCGTAATGAGTTGGAATCCTGCGATGAGACATTTTTTCAGTCGTTGCAAGGTATCCTAAATCGCAATCCAATAGAAAATTTGACCATCAGATTAAGAATCGCTTCTTATGTACACCTGCTGAGTGCGCAGTTCCGATGCGCTTTATTTCTCACTATTCGTTCATTGGACACCAAATTTTAATCATTGGCAAGCTCAGTCCAAATATCATTGACTACGAAATTTCATTGCAATCGGCCAACTCCTTTTGGTGCGTCGTTTTTTTCTTTGTTATAGAATGTATTTTATGTTTTTTTCATCAGTTCTAGTTCCAGATTAACGTTAACAAATGTAACAGGAAATAGAAAATGCCTTTTTTTTGGCTCTCTAAGAATTCATTGGGATATTTTTAGTTTTGTATATTTGAAAATGGAAGGTAATTATTTCCAATTATGATTAATTTGTTAAGTAACTAAATAAAGGATATCTTATGAAAAAGAATACCAACTGCTATTATTATTTTATTATTTAAATTTTACGCATTGATGTATGTGATTACATATCACTCCGTAAATATAAATACCATCAATATTAAAGTCCTTCCAGTAGAAAAAAAAAAGTCTGTTTACCCCAGTTGTGCCCTGCAGCGGTTCTCTTCTATGACAACGCCAGAATTTAAAATACCTTACTAAACCAGCCAAATGAGACATCATTTCAGTCTAGTTGGCTAAAGTACAACAGAAAGCGACCGTTCAACTTTTCTTCGGAACCATTGGTTCGGGGTTCGAAACACCGATGCCTCCTTGATCACATCCAGGGCCGAAAACCGTTGCTGGTTTTTGGGATAATTTTATAGACCATGTATTATGATCTTCCTTTCAAAAATAGAAGATTGTATTATTGTCTCTGAAGCAAGCATGCTTTAAAAACAGAACAGTCATAAGCTTGATTATGTGCATGAATGTTTTCATTATAAGATACAGGTTTTCAGCAATAAATGTACAAGAAACTCATTTTAGAAACAGAATTTAAATGAAAATAATAACTTGGAATATTGCTTCAGATGTATAAATTTAGATACTTGATAATCTACTTTGTATGAAAACATTTCTTTTTTGTTTTCTATAGAAAAAATTCCTAACAATGTGCTTTTGTTTTATCTGATGTAATAAAAATAAATCCTCCCTTTCTTGAAGATAGGGTGAATTGCAAGTAGTATATTAAGGATATAATTAAAAAAAGGTCTAACTATGTCTGTAACAAATCCTGATGCGTTATATCCATCATGTAATCTTTTGGGCTACTTTATCACGTTATTTGAACTGAGAACCTTGGCTTGTGAAAGAGCAATAACACTTGTGTTAATCAGCATTAATGTGTAAGAAATGTAGTGGATAGGTAATGAGTAATCAAAGAGATCGGAGTATTGGAATAATTAGTGATAGAAGGAAGTATGGAATTTGATGAGCTCACAATATTGGTGATGATAAGTGAGAGTGAACCGGAAACGTAATTCGGATCCAACTTACAAATACTTATCCCAGACTCTAATTCAGTATTGCTATTTTGTTGAGATAAGTAAAATTCTTAATCAATTATATATTCTTTGTTTTAGCCGCTACTAAGTTAACACAAAAGTATCACAACTCCATTTATGTATGCTTATTTAATTTCTGAATAAAGAGGTTCAACAGTTTAGAACTGTCTCTGATCGATCAATTATTGCGTTTCTTACAGCTCAGAACATTTGCATCGAAGCATTAACATAATTGAAGAATTCAAAAAAAAAAATTAATTTATAAAACGAGTTCTGTGCAGGTTTTCTTTTCTCGATCAACATATACATGATATGTATTGGTTTTTTTTAAATAAATAACCTTGAATTTTGTGAACTAAAAGTATATGAGACAGTTAATTTAGATTTTAATATATTTAAAATTATGTTTGTGAATAAGTAATCTGTAAACCTACTCGGCGACTATTAACGATGGACCACGTAATTCGTAACCAAGGTCAAATAAAAAGGTCGTTTCGGACCCCATTTTAAAAATTAATTAATATATCATTAATTAACTTATAAAAAATAATGTTTCATTGTGAAACCCAAGTTTTTCATGAATTATGTAGAGAAGATTCTAGAAAAGCTAAATTTAAATATATTGAAACTTAAATAAATTGAATTTAATAATTTATCATTTCTTTTATTTTTAATAACGGAAAAATGTACTACTGTCCATTTCTTTCTATTTCATCGTGTATTCTGATTCTTATTCTTAATTGAGAAGTTTAATAATAATTATAAAAAAAGCACACCTTGTATGTTTAAATGTGTTCTTTGTAAAACTTTGCATAGAACGTTTTAATTTTTTATTGGTTTTAATTTTTATAAATATCTATCTAATTGCTGTGTATGTCCTATAAGATGACATAGGATTTATTAGGACTTTTTTTTTTTGATTCACCAATCGTCTGATCTGCGGAAATATATGTAAAAATATTGGTATGAAACGATTAGTTTTTGCATCTGTACCTAAATATTTATGCTTTTCATTTTCACGTTACTTTTTCAATTTTTTGGCTCATTTTCAGCAATGAGAAAAAAACGTAACATCTACTGTTCAATGCAAAAATTTGGAAATGATTTTGAATACAAATATATTTAGAGTCTAATGTATTTCTTATTTAATACTTTAGGAGACCATTTTTTTAGTCCCTGTTACTCAGAAACTTTCCTCAGAACTTTTCAGAATGGGAATTTTAGGCCTTTTATCCGATGAAAAATCAAATACACAAGAACTGACATCGATAATAAAGGAATTCTGTTCTAGAATCTGTTTATCAAAGTCTACCTCAACGACTGTCCCCTAGGGACAATTGTTGAGGTAGACATTTACAACAGAAAAATGTCTTGTTTGTAAAGTCTGCAAAAGTTTTCTTGCATTTTATGAAATTTATCATACATTTCTCACATTCAGATTTATTATATTCTTGTTATTGTAAGTAAGCATCATTAAAGTGAATCCACATTTTTTTAAAAAAAAGGATTTCTCAAGTTGTCTTTTGACATCGGACATGTGCATGGAACCACACTTCTTCCTGATAACAAATTTATTTCACGGTTGGTTTCTTAACTTATTAGTTTTAAAAGAACAGAATATACGTAAATATGTTGTAAGAATTTTATATTACGCAGTAAAATAATAACAGTTCACTTCTATAATATAAAATGCATCGTATAAATTCTGATAGGACAGAAAATAAACACGAAATTAATATTAAATAGCTCATTATTAATCATTTTACATGTTTTGTACCTCTTTTTATTAAAAGTATTTTAATGAAATTAACCTATTTTAAAGTTATAGTTGCAATCTAAACTTTTTAAACCATATATATATTTCATGTTATCTTACTATCTGCTATAAATATTAATATTATTACAATATTTCTTATATTTATATTTATTATCCCGAATAACCCTTGTTTTATAGTTTTCACACTCTTGTTTATCATTAATTTCATCGATTAGAACATCTTTAGCAAATTTTTGACTTAAATCAAATTTACAAGTATTTTCATTTCGATAATAATCAACGACTTCGTACACATTGCATTTCACATTCTTATTCGTTAGTTTAATATTGTCAAAAGTCGCATCCTTATCCTGACCTCTTTCAACTAAATATCTACACAATTCACAATTTCTATATTATTCCACAACAGCCGAAATCAGTACTTTTTTTTAAAAATCACACCAATCATGATCCTATAATTTTTAAAAATAAAATTATTGATAAATGTAAGTAAAGTTACATAATAAATCCAGCGAAAGAAAACATTTTTAAAGGACCAAGTACAAACCAGACAGCGATGTGTTAAAACTCTCAAATCTTCATATTAGAATAATTTCTTATGTTCAGAAGAAAAAAAAAAATAACGGATATCAGTATGAACAAACTTTTGAAAAACAAAAGTTATATATAAGCAAATAAACCCCAACCAGATATCAAATTTATGAAAAGCAAGAACTCTCTCTCTATGAATAATCAAAATAAGAGAATTAAAAAACAAACAATAAAGACAACGTAATAGAAAATATGAAAAGAATTTATATACCAAATTAGAAAAAATATTAAAAAAAAGGAACATTTCTTGATTAAAAAGAAATATAAAACCTAAATATATATAATTATAAATTTAATAATAATCAAAAGCAGTAACATAAGAAGAAATTATAATGGAAATAGTTAAAATGAAAACAAATAAGATATCTATTAGTCTAAAAGGCAAAATGTAAGAAAGAAGACGTGTATTCTACACATTTTACTTAAGACGAACACAATATAGGAGCAAATTCTTACATTATAATTTATGATAATATATTTATATGAAAAAGCATAAATAAAACAATTCACAAACTTACAAAGCTCTAAGAATATGCAAAACTGTAGCAAAACAATTAAAGAAAAAAAATTAATTTTTATGGACATAAACAGATAAAATATTTGTATCTATCTAATAAACAGATATAATATTTATATCTATCTGATAAACAGATATAATATTTATATCTATCTAATAAACAGATATAATATTTAAATCTATCTAATAAACAGATATAATATTTATACAAATCCAATAGAAATTTACTTAAATAATTAAACAATCAAAAATTTAAAAACAAAAATTCAAAACGAACTATTAAAGAACCAAAAAATTGAAAATAAATTGAAAAAAAAGTAAAATTTTGAAAAATGGTAATACTGTAATAAATAATGCTCCATTCTTTAGAATTGAATATCGTGTATTTTTGGCGGTAATTACAGATCTAATTATCAGAATTATGTTAATTTCATTATAAAAATAGTAAGAAACAAGAAATCAGCCAATACAGAATTTCAACTGCATTAAAAAAGGTAAACAAAGTTAACATCTTCAATTTCACTACAAAAGGCCAATTTACAGTTAATAATCGTCTATAATATTGTAATACCAACTAAAAATCAGAACTAAAATAGTAATATTAACTAAACTAAAAAAAATCACAAATGTAAGTTAACTACTGAATAATCTAATGTAAAAATATTTACCAATGACGTCATCTTAAAAAAATGTTGAAATTTTTTAAGGAAGACAAAATTAATAACAGAAACAAATTAATTACCTAATTCAAAATAAACTTTAACAAATTAAAATAAAATACAACAAACAATACGTTAAAAATATTTACAAACATAGAAAATACTACACATTTTCATATCAATACGAGTAATGAAAGATTTCACCATCAAAGTAAAAATTGATTGTCTGATTTAAATGAAACCACTCAAGTTGATTGAATGATTTCAAAAATACCAAAAATATTTACTTAAAATTACTTAACAAACATGATAGAAAAATAGTGAAAAAGCAATATTTAAAAGAATTTAAGAAGCTAAAAATTAACTTACCAATAATTTGCTTAAAAATTAAAAATATATCAATAACAAAATTAAAATTGTGTCAACATCTAAAGGAAAAATACCTTTTTATTAAAAAAAAAAAAAAACATTTGAAATAACAGATCATTTAAAAGTAATAAAAAATAATAGATGTAATATATATATATATATATATATATATACAGAGAGAGGAAAAGATAAAGAGGGACTGTGAATAAAAATAGAAAAAAAAATTAAAGAAATAACAGTAAATAAAGAAAAAATCATATTTTTAGTCACATTCGTATTAACCATGTCTTATATTTCTTTGTTTAAATATAGGATAACCAACCTTTGTAGAGGTAATATAGAAATTTTTTAAGTTACTTTGAAAATGTTTTAAGTCAGGGTATGTATCAGTGATAGGCAAATTAATTACTTTGGTATTTCTCAGCAAAAAGATATATAATATACGTAAACTTAAATTACTATCCAAAAATCGCACTCGTAATAAGGAAAATTAATTGCGTTATTTTTTTTATATACCGATCATCTTATAAACATTTAAATGGTGCTCAAATCAATGACTTGGGAATAAACATATGCTCAAAATTCATTAGAGATATTGAAAGTAAATGATAATGACAACAATTCGATATTGCAAACTACATAAAATAAACAATTTATTTTCCGTAGCAATATCACTAACCAAAACTTTAAGCAATAACATTCTTATTCCTTTTTTAATGGATTAAGAGTGTATTACTTTTTTTTATTCGTATAAATAAAACGCGCTAATTAGAATAACTGTAATTTAAAATACACTTTTGTGAAGCTTCTCATTTTTAATATGTGTAGATCATATGCGATATATTGATGTTTAAAATTGTCATTAATACGAGTAAGATAACTTCTGTAACCAAGAAATTCCATTATTTTTAATTACAAGTTGTATTTCGTAAAATCATATATTATAAACTATATATGCAACAAAAAAAAATTAAAAAACAAATTTTCCATATTGTAAAATTAAAATTTTAAGACTTATCTTACGAGAGCTAGTTTTAATTCTTGTGAACTTACTCACTCTAAATTCCAATCTTTATCGAATGAAAAGGGAGACAAAAGAAGTAAAACAAAAAAAAAATTAACTAAAGAGTTAAAACTTCCATTTCTGAAGAGAACCGGCCTGGAAAATGTCCCGAGATTATTTTAGTTTCAGTAGCACTTGTTGCTGAAACGGGATGAATGATGTTGAGATCTGTATTGATTCACTTTAACGAAGAGAAATGATGGGCTTCGGTGGGAAACGGATTTTAATACTTCCTATTTTCTTCCAGGACGCATGCGTTCGAATTCCGGAATCACAGATGTTTAGAAGGATTGGGGCTGAGAAGCGTTTTATTTGATAAGGGAGTTTTAGTTTTAAGGTTCATTTGTAACTCTTATGTTTATAATCACGTGCATTAGGAACGGTTCATGTATGCCGTTCCACTTACAATGCTAACGTCTAGATATAACAATACCAACATATTAAAAAAATATGTAGGATCTTATATTTAGAGGATTTTATATAATGTATGACGGGACTGAAACGAAGAAAAAAATTTATTCCAAAAAAATATATTTTCACTATCAACGATTGTGACTTATAATTTTTATGACATTATTTCTTAAAACTGGAAAAAAAAAAAAAAAAAAAAAAAAAAAAAAAAAA
>BMAW01067677.1:33582-45257 GCA_019974015.1 Nephila pilipes | reverse complement strand
AAAAAAAAAAAAAAAAAAAAAAAAAAAAAAACCTTTAAAAATTATTTTTGATAAAGACAATAAGCGATTTAATGACATTTTTTTAATCATGCTATTCAACCAGAAAGTGATTCTCAATATTATCTCTTTCGCATGATTCCTTGAATTAAAAATGCTTTAACCTTGATTTTTTTCAAACAAAAATGGAATCTAGAACATTTTGTTCTGAAATTTTGTTTTATGATCAGTTTAGCTTCTGATTTGGTTTTCAAAAAATGAACCCATTTCTATCCTTAAGTCAATCACTCGGATTAGACTAATAATACTTTCAGATGCTAGATTTGTATGCAGAGTAATGTATTCGATAATTTTCATAATTCAACATGAAGATGTATTAACAGATGTCCTCCTATTTAAAGTTCCTTTACTAATTACTTAAAAAAATAGGCGTCAGAGTTCTTTTCAAAGTTGGTACACCGGTGAGTGTATACAATTGAATTTGTGTTAATATTGTCCTGTATAAATAATACAGAAGAAATAAGTTTCTTAATAAATTTGTAGGGAAGCAGAAGGGGATGAAGAAAAGTGAGATACTTTAAGAATCACACACACTTTAACTCAAGGACACAAAAGCTGAATTTAAATATATTAATATAATCAATCTTACGAACGATTATATGTGTTATGATTTTTTTTAATTGCTTACATAGGTTATGCTGATTTGGTTTTGCTTTATTAACATCGTACTGAGAACCAACACGAGGGCTATTGGCAGAACGCCCATAGGAAACGAACTAATCCAAAGGACTTAGAGCAACGCACAGGGCCCCCAGGAAACTATCACCCCTGCACTAAATATTACTTATCAAAAAGAAAACTATTTTACGCGATATTTTGCAACGAAAAGGTAACAAATATCAGTATATGTTAAAACAAAGAACAAAAGATAAAACATTATTCCGAAAATCAAAAGAAAACATAGTCAAGCAATTTTCTTACAGAAATGTCATAGCTATAAAGACGTTCATTTTTAACGCCACGGTTCTAAAAGTTCCAATTTTTCACATTCCATTTTTTTTTCCGAATTCATTTCAATCTGTATTCCATTGACATCACGATATTCTGGTAATAACGGATGCTGATACAATGAATCACGCCAGCAGACAGACTGCCGGCAACAACTTAAGTTTAAGCGATTAATATTGGATTGGAACAGGTTATCTTTTGAATATTTGGAAATTTATTTTGATTGGCCAATTTCACTGCTGGAAAATAAATTTAAATAAGAATTACGTATGGTAAATATGTTAATGGCTACATATATTATGTGATATTTACAAAGTAATGTTTTAAAAACATTTCCGCATATTAAAAAAAAAGTTCAATGAACCTTAAAACTTGGGAGTAAAAGTCAATGCATTGATTGAATAGTTCTATTAACGTAGCATCTGAAGCAACACGAAGGCTATTGGCAGAATGACCATGGGCACCGAGATCACCCAAAGAGCTACAAACCGGCCCACTGAGAGCCAATCACCCCCGCATTCAACATTTACTGGAAAAAGAAAAAAAAATGTTTTAAAATTTTGTTGGAGAAAAGAAGAAATGAATGAAACATAATTCCGGAAATCAGAAGAAAACAGAAACAAGAATTTGTTTATAAATGAGTCCTAGTTTTAATGACTTTCATTTTTCAAGCGATCGTTCTTATACTTCTAATTTTTCACGTTTCACTCTTCTTTTCTTTTTTTTGGAATGCATATCAATCTGCACCTAATTCACATCCTGATTTCCTGGTAATACCTGATGCTGATATGATGACACATTGACTTAGCCGGCAGACAGACTCCCAAACACACTTAAAGGAATATTAAAATATTCAGAAATGAAGGTCTAGACAAAAATATATGCATACATACAAGGAATACAATTACAGGCACACCATATGGAAAATTGAAAATTTAGAAATGTAACCAAATATTGAAACATTTATGAAATGTGTTGGGAAATTTTTCGAACTGTAAAAATACAGGATTTAAGTTTGAAATACAAGTAAAAAAGCATTCCCACTCACAGATTTCAGCCAAATAGATTTCGCTTCAACAACAGGACATTTTAAATGAAAGTTTTTCGTAAAAGGGCAAGAGAAAATGTAGACGCCAGCATCTCCAACAGAGCCACACGACAATAAATTTGTATATTTCAAATGTGAACAATTTAAATAAGAAACGAAGTGACCATGACCAGTAAAGAAGCGAGTAATAAAACCTGAATTGGAATAAAAATTCAGATTTG
Source organism: Nephila pilipes (assembly GCA_019974015.1). Classification (NCBI taxonomy): domain Eukaryota; kingdom Metazoa; phylum Arthropoda; class Arachnida; order Araneae; family Nephilidae; genus Nephila; species Nephila pilipes. The sequence continues at coordinate 42,983 of BMAW01067677.1, read as the reverse complement.
GTCTTGGAAATTAGAACTGAACCCGAATACTGATCACTACAGAATTCCAGACAGAAGGAAAATTATTTTTAAAATATTAATTATTTGAGACAGAGGGACAGGGGCGTTTGCTCCCTCATCATCAGTCGCAACGAGTATTGCAAATGAATCTATACTTTCGTTGTAATAATCTGCGACGTGGCCCCTAACGTAGTAAAGGTTAGGAAAATTAGAATAAGCAGCTAAATTCTCTTTAAAAATATCGATGAAGACCAATGTTTTCTAAAATTCTTGGTATTCTACAGATGCAATATTAATAATAAACAATCGAAATAAGTAGAAAACGACTCACGAAACGGTAAACCCAATTACCAAAAGCTTGGCATGGAAAACTGAATTAAAAGAAATTAGTTTTATCATGCACACCCCATTTAGGATACCCCGATGGAAGACAAACATGGAAATCCGATTTTGTACTCGATCAAAAAGCCGTTAGTGTAAATCTCCCACATAGAAGGTCCCGGAAATTTGTGAAGTAAAATAATTTATTTTTCAGGATGAACAGTTCTTAGTGAAGTATATGAATCGAATGGATTAATCCAGATGGAAAAAATTAGAATTATGCAGCTTCCAGAAATGATATTTAAGAAAATGAAATTTTAGGGTTAGATGAAAAAGGGAAAACAACCACGACGATTACCTTCAGAATAGCAACAGGAGACGTCCTACAGAGGCCTTGGTAATTTTTAAGAGATAAATCCTGTAAACGAAGTTTAACTTGACAATTTGAGAAGTGGTTAGTTCACCACCCCAAATCATAGACAATGATAGGTTTTATAAAAGAAAGTACCATAATTTATAACTTTCAGAATTAAAATCACGGCAGGAAACCCTATAAAAATTTGATGAGATGTTATTATTTTTTTCTTTACGACAGTTAACACATCAATCAATAACTCCCGAGACTAACATTGAAAACAACATTTTTTTTGCAAAATTTTTTTTTATTCATCAACATAACACCTTTTGTTAATCACCTTTTAGGGTGATACAATCGTTCCAACGCTTTTCCAAATCTTTTTTTTTATTTATTCATTTTTTTTTTTCGCAAGAAATCTTTTTTGTTGCGAGTAAATAGCAATAAACAGCTTTCTGAATCATCGACTCGTTGCTGTTTTTGTTCCATCGAAAGCAATCGCGGCACCCACTTGGAAAAAACCTTTTTCATGCTCAATTTTTCATGAAGGATAGGAAATACACTTCCATATGATATCTGTGTCATCTCAGCAATCTCACGGAGCTTCACTTTACGATCTTTCATTATAATTTTTGTCACTTCACTCACATTTTCCGGTGTAACGGCTTCCACAGGTCTACCCGAGCGTTCCGCGTCATTTGTGTCGGTACGACCACGTTTAAACTCGGCAAACCACCGACAAATCGTTGCTTTTGATGGACAAGAGTCCGGGTAACATTTTTCAATCCATTGTTTCGCTTGCACGGTGTTTTTACCCATTAAAAAACAATGTTTTATCAGAACACGAAACTCGGTTTTTTCCATTTTTTAAACAAACTACAAAACGACTTTACTCCAACCTCGATAACTCAGCTGTTTCTGGTCCGATCGACTTAAAATTTTGACACGTTTCAAGCAAAGGTTAGTACTCTAGAAAGACCTGGTTACTGGTTTACTACGAGCGCCATCTCTGGGTTAGTCTCGGGAGTTATTGATTGATGTGTTAATATGTGGGCTCCAGTAAAGATGGTAGTTAATCAGAATACCAAAATATTTATAAACTTTAAAAATTTTAAAATTAAGTTTACAGTTGAAGGTTTTATCCAGGGATCTGAAGGTTTTATCTGAAGGTTTTATCCTTCTTCAGATGCAAGTGAAGCAAACTATAGCGGTTTTTATTTTTTTCTCTCTCATTTCCTCAACGTGTGGGAGATAGATACAAGGAAAATAATATGAATTTCTTATGATTTAGAAACAGTAATAATTAATTTGGGGGTAATGCTCATCTTACGGTATAAATTTGATGTAGGCTCGTAACAGAAAATAAACTTGTATAGTTACTAATATCTAGTTTATTCTTTCTTCATAATTAATGTTTCATTTTTATTTATTTAACACTAAAAATACCGAAGTGGGTCATCTGTGACCCAAGACGTGAGGTTTTACTCTTTTCACATTTGTATTTCAAAATTAAACTTTCCAATTGTTTGACTTTTTCTAAATATTCAGTCTAATGTCTAAAAGTGAATTTAATTGAAATCTAAGGAATTTTTTTTATTTATATGTCTATATGCCTAGAACTACCATGAGGACATTGTTGACCCGAACAGAATAATAGCCTTTTTTTTAATTTCTACCAGGATTTCAACTCTACATTTTTCCGTTATAAAAAAATTGTTTAAGGAGATGTATTGTACTTGCTTTTTGTAAAAGGGTTAGAATGAGAAGAGGGTGTGTCCACACATCTGACATATATCTACCTGTTAGACAGATATGTGAGCTTTTGTGACTCGAAGCTATGGTACCTATGTATTGGAATGTTATTATCTCTTTTACAAGCTAGAAACAAAAAATTAAAGAATATTTTCCCTGTTGTAAACTGATCAGAAGGAAAACGAATGAGTGACATTTCAGTTTTACATATGGTTAGTGATGGCAACCAACAGAAGAGATCTTTCGAAAAAAGAAGCTTTGAAATTGCTAAATGAACTATCAGAAAATATTTCGTGCGATGAGAGAAAATACATATTGACTTTTCATAGCAGATAAAATTTTGAATATCAGAAATAAATGTACAGAAGTTGCTTCAAGATCAAAATTAAATAATGAAACATATAACATTTCTCTCGATGAACTCGATTCATTTATGGCAATATTGTATGTTCGAGGAGCTTTAACTGCAAAAAGGATTTCCATAACTAGCCTTTGGCCAAAGACCTAGGGCCATATTTTTTTTTCCTTCAACAATGAGCCGAAACAAATATCTAGAATATATATGCGTTTTAACTTGAAAATTTTAAGACCAGATATATTGTAAGATAAATTTGCACTAATATCAGATGATAAGGATGCATTTATAGAAAATTGTCCCATGTTTTAATTAATTAAACTAAATTAATTCAAGTAATATAAGATCTTTGTTATTTAAAAGATATTTTTACTTTTTATACTAAACAAGTTATTAAAATCTTAAAGTATGTATTCTGCAATTAGAAACTTAAATTTTTTTAAAGATAATTTCCTATTGACAAAATTTCATTTATATAATATTTTAGAAGGTATATTTAATAAATAATTAATTAAAAATCGTTATATTATTCATGAAACAATTTATTTTCCGTATGTATTATCATAAAAATTAAAAATTAATGTGACTGAAATCATACTCGGTATTTCTAGATTTACCAGAAATACGGTAATTCTATTTTTAATTTATGTTCTATTCAACTCATTATGGTGAACAAATTTAGTATCAGTTCGGAACACAAAATCCTTTAACTTTAAAAACTGTTTAATCTATTTTTCTAAATATATATTCTTCCCACCTGTACAATTTAATCATTCATTTATTAACATCATTCTAAAGAAACTACAGTTAATTTAAATTCATCAGCAAACAATGTACAGTAAAAAAAATAGATGATGATAAAAAGGAAAAAATTATATTAAAATATGATATAACAAACAAGATACATATACATTATAACACAGATTTTTATTAAATAAAAATTAAAATTATTTTTTCCCTTTTGAACGTGAATAATTATTATTTAACATAAATATTTAACATGGGTATTGAGTTTTTTTAGTTAATTAGGGTAAGATTTCTTTTTTGGACTTAAAACAAAATTCATGATAATAATTAATGAAATGAATCAGGCCACTAAAGTCTTTATCCCTATTTGTTTAGGAGAAAACGATTTTAAATATTTGCTTAAAATGTAATCTTTATATAAATCTCTGTTAACTTTAATGTTTTATTTCAAATAAAAGTACGCTACCAAACTTTTATCATTATTTATTGGAATACATATTTATTAATCAAGTCATAAGAAATTTGCTGAATTGTAAGAAATATATTCCTTACATAAAAATGAAATTGTCAAAGATCGTGTGAATGATTTTAGTTTGAGTAATTTTTATTATTGGTATACAAAGAAGGATTAACTGATAACATATATCACGACAAAAACATTATAAAAAAATAAGGTAATGGACTTTACATTGAATTAAGAGAAAAAGGGCCGGTGTTTTTCCATTAAAAGATTTATTTGATGCTTAAGAAATTGATTACACATTGTTAGGGATTTACTGTTTCCTCAACAGTTACTTACGAAATATTTGAAAGATTTGTTGTTTTTATTACATCAGGAATGATTCGAAAATTCAAGATAAAATGTGTTATTTTGTGAAAGATATATTTTCCTTCAGTGCTCCAGTAATATTTTTTCCATTTACTCCTCAAGAAATTCAGAGGGATGCTCATTGAAATTTAGTCTCTCAGGATTTTATAAAAACCCTTTTGTGGAATATAATAAAAAAAGCAAAGCAAAATGTCTTTTGATATACCATAGTGATCTTTTCGCTGTCGTGTGGCCCACAATTTCAAAATGAATAAGATCGGTTATCTATTTTGAGACTTGCGTGCGTAAACGTTACCGAAAGGTTCTGAGAAGTAAGGATTTATCAAGCCATTTAATTGAACACTACAGCGAAAATTTTGAAATACATAAAAAAAAAAGAAGGAAGCGAAGAACGAAAAAGCTGCACAAAATAATTTTCTTACATACTTCAAAAAGAAGTTTGGAATTACTTGAAAATAAAAAAAAAAAATAGTCAAGCAAATATAAGGCTAAAATGTTAGGTATTTTGAATATAACATTACAAATGTTCGGGAAATAATTTGGCGAATATATCTTGTAAACACATTTCTTCGCTTAACTGTGTATTTGTTTGAAATAATGTTTCTATGCACAAAAATTAATTATTTCGCTAACGAAACCAAAAAAATTTTAAGTTAAATTTAATTTTATGATATTTTTATGTATTTTTTGTTTGCTTTTATGTATATGGAAGGTATCAATGGATCAAAAGAAAAGAAATCACAAATTTATAAAAGTATGTCAAAGCTTTTATTAATAACAAATAAAGCAAGAATTGAAATATTTTATAATATTTTGAATTGAATGTATATAAATTTTGTCAAAGATAACAACAAGATGGATTATAAATTACAATTCTGAGAACCTTTAGAAGAAATAACGTTAAATTTATTTCAGGGAAATGTGATTCAACACAAATCTCAAAATATCAGACATGATGTAAATCAGTTTCGTTGGATATTATAGCTCAAAAATCTACTTTACTTATGATAAACTGTAGGCTATTATAAATTACTAATTTACTTGTAAAGTAAAAATAATCACAAAACTAAAGTACCCTTTATCAGGAAAAATGCTTTTTTAGTGGTTTTAAAGTTGATTTGTGCATTGAAATGAACAAAATGGTACGCATTTCAACATTTACCTTTAATATTAATGAAAATTGAATTACTCAAATCCTCTGAATTAATTATATATATATATATATATATATATATATATATATATAAAATCAGGGTAAGGATGACTTCTTACATGAAAGCATATTTTATATCGATCGTAGTATAAGGGCGAAACATAGAAAACAGCTTACCTATTAACTCACTTCCAGAACCAGCACAGCATCAGAGATAAAAGATACGAAAGTACAAATAATCTACGAAAATCAGCCTTTTAACTGTTTTAAATGTTTTTGAACATTTTGAAGTATCTCTCTATTTGAGTTTTTGGTCAACTACTGTCAACTCATGTAATGTGTTATCTCTTGACTGACGTTATAACTTTTAAGAAAAACCATACTCTTTTTCAAATTATCAACATAAAACAATTTAAAATATGATGAAATGTTTTTAGAATTGTTTTATTTTTCACTACTTCTTAGTGTGCGATATTTTTGTAATTAGTATTATTTCTATAATTAGCTAAATAGATATGAGAATTTTTTTCACTTTCTTGGTGTTTAATATATTTGTTATTTTAAAGTAATGATAAAACTTGTTGTTTAAACCCCGTCATCTATATTGCTTGTGAAACATTATTATATATAATACAGAAAATGTATTCACAAATATCAGCAAATTACATTTTCTTAAGATTAGTGTATCTCCGACTTGCTGGTTTATTAAAAAGTATAATTGCTATTACTAATGGATGATTTGAATAGATTACATCGTAATCATAGATTCTTATTTCTTCGATATTTTAAAAATGAAATTTTCATTAAGAATTTCTTATTAAAAATGTTTCAGAAATGTTTATTTCGGAAATGATTTCGTAATTGGGAAGAATTACGGAACTAATTAATTCGGCGATTGTGAGCCTTTAAACACAGTACTGATACCACCTTCGGAAAAAAATTATACTTTATTAAATATAATTGCAGTCTATTTCTTAATTTCATATATTATTATTCGAGATATTTTTATACTAAATTTCTGACATGTGCTAACATGTTGTTTTCAGAAAATAATGTGAAAGAAAATGCATGGGCAGAAGAAAAAGGAAGCATAATGTTAGGTATAAAATATTTCTAATATATATATATATATATATATATATATATATATATATATATATATATATATTGATATATACCGAGTGTCCATAATTAAACTGGGAAAGCTTAATGGGCGCTTAATGCGGATGGATTAACCAGGATAGAGTAACGCGTCATTAGAAGTACCTTTTTTTGTATATATGTTTGTGTGTACATTGTAGATTTGTATGTTTTTGAAAAACTCCTGTGCCTCTTGGTAAAGTTTATTTCTCCAATAAAAGGTTTATTTCTTCTAAGCAGGCAACAGATAAGCCCCATCTGTTGTCAGCTGCAATGATGTTGTCATTAAACACTTTCCCTGCTGCACAGGTATGGAATGGATAAGCCGCAATTGTGAAGAGGAATTATCAGGAAATGTGAACTATGCATCGAAGTGAAATATTGATTCTGGGCGCATCCATATAACGTTCGATATATAGCACCAAAATCGGCGAGAGTCAAACTGAGCATTGTCCTAAAACAACGAATAGTTTCTGGGACAGACAAAGAAGCTGCCGGTGCAAGTCGATTTCTGTTCCATTCAGGAATGGAAAAGAATTGAAGGAGGCGTGAGACAGACCTGCCCGAAAGATTCATAAAAGACGGTGGGAAACAAAGAATGGAACCTTCGAAGAGAAGGTGGACCAGCAAGAAGAAGGAATTCCAGCAAAGAAGGAACGAAAAGGCGAGCTTTAATGTGGTCCGTTTTGACAGATCTTGGACTTCACGAGATGAAACGAAAAGTACCTATCCGACGACAAGGTTACAAAGTATCTAATAGCTAAATTGAAATAAACGTTAACGCATTGTTAAATTGTGAATTTGTTATACTATTTCATTCTTTTCCATATTTTTAATGTAAGAACTTTTTTCTCTCCTCATGCTTACTCAAGAAAAGAATAGAAATGCTAATCCGGTCTGTGAAAGAGTACCTCTGGTTCCACGTTTGTAGATGAAGAGGGAGAGGAAGGGGATGCATCCCTAAAAATGTACCCACCAAAAATACAAATTTAATTCTTGCGGTATCTTAATTACTTTTTAAGCGATATTTGCTTTGTAAAAAAAAATTATAACTCGATAAAAGGATATCAAAACTTAAAAACTTTTGAATGGAAGAAATAAGATTGATATAACATAAAATTTACTTTTTACCAAGTGGTTATACTAAACAAACAAAAAAATTGCTTCTGTCTCGGAAATGACGACATGCATTCGCCAAAAATATTTTCTGTGTACACCACTACGATAAGTTATTCCAAAAGAATCGACGAGAAACCCTTCCTTCTCCGTTATCTCTTTGAAATGACACACTTTCTTATATGGACATCCAGATTCTGTGTGAGTCATGTAAGTGTTCAACACACATTAAATTCTTTCATGATGCCACTCATTTTCTCAACGTACATCGAAAGACTTTTATTCTTTGAAGTACTGTGTGCTTATAATATTATCTCCAATGAGGAAATGCAGAACAGAAATCACTTCACCTCCTTCGAAACTCACTAAAACACCAGAATTAAAATTAATTTGATTTGTATAGTGCGAAACGATTGATGTAAAACGAGAACATAGTAAGGTATACCGTTGTGAGCACTCGCAACCTCTCTGTCGGTTCCAGAGATGAGGGAGAATGACGTCCTTTCCACGGGGCAAGTGCAGTGACATACTACTCTCAATTAGATATATTTTAGAGAAAAAAAGCAAAACAAAATTAAAACTAGTTCGTAGATATGTAAAGGAATGCAGGAAAATAAATAATGATAGAATTTCTAAAATTATTTATCTGTAATTATTATGTTATTTTTTACTAAGCAGATTCTTAATATATTTATTTCATCCACTTTTTGTGGCTTGTTAATAATGATTAAAATTAACGGATTCTATTTCCTAATTAACATTTCCATTCTGAATAAAGTAATATTCTTTTGACAAATTAGTTTTTTTTAACAATGTCGCTACTTCGCTTCATTGTGTGAGCATTTTTTTCGATTCACGTCCATTATATTTAAAAAAAGCATGTCGTATAGGCTAATCATTATTATTATTGTTACTTTATCAGTCCTTAAGCAAGCCTGCGTGAAGTTTTAAATGTTGTTATGAGATTTTTTTGTGTGTGAAATACGAGTAATTCTAATTTTTTTTATTTTTTGCATGTATGTATTTTATTCGGATTGATACGTAGATCCTTCAGTCATGAAGTAGCGGGTTCTAATTCTCTTAAACTCTTTTAATTAACATTTCAAAGACTCAAAGATGGTCTAGTACAACTGAGACTCAAGAATGTCATTGGTCCATTTAGGAAGAAAGGAGGCGAATTTATTTTAGTGACGTCCCTGTATCCCTTTCGCTGACGCATTTAAACACGGTTTAAAATGGGCTCACACTATTTTGTTTTTCATTCATCCCACACACTTTCCAGTCGAGAGACACACATACTTAGACATGACTCATTTAAGTCACAATATGTAACGCGAACTAAAAGACACTATTTGTGTGTGAGCGCGAAGTCTCGGGTATGTCAACTTCCAGTTATGAAAACCTTTATTCACTGTTTTAATGAATTATAACAACGGTCTTTTTTCTGAGTAACTTGTTATGAGTATTATAATTAATATGAGTATTTTATTTCACGATCACCTTTGATCGGAATGTTTTCTCTGAAACTGTACGATCATTTGACCTCACAATAATTACTAAATGAGTTTCGATTCATAGTCTCAAAGCAGTTAATTGAATTAGAGACTGTGAAAGATTTTATTTTATTTCATTT
>BMAW01067677.1:0-28652 GCA_019974015.1 Nephila pilipes | reverse complement strand
ATATATATATTGATATATATATATATATATATATATATATATATATATATATATATATAATATTTTTGTGAATACACTCTATGTGAAAACAAAATACAAAAGAAATTGTTTGTATTGTTTTTTGGTTGTACTTGAAACACACAAAGAACTTGTGGATTATGGACCACAGTAAAAATTATAGTGGTATATGATCTATAGGATATTCATTTGTTTAAAGCCAAAATATAAAAAGGTTGCTTTCCTTTTTGCTCATGCTCTCTATCAACTGAATAGAAACCATGAGCAAAAGGAAATTCCTGCGAGACTGGTCCCTAAGCTCGAAAACACTGTATGGTCAATGTATTTTTGCAAAACGTTGAAATTCTCTTTAGTGCCTAGCATTTTTTCATGTTGCCATCGGTCGCAGATTTTGGTCAATGTGAGTACTTAACTTTTGTGCTTGGGTTAGATCCTCATGCTTCTGCACAACTACTGAAATTTTCTGTCTTGTTGTGATAGTAATCACAACACCAAGAAACTCCTAAGAATTAAAACTGTTAATGAACAGAAGGAGGAAAACTAAAGACTAAAGGGCGGAATTTTTTTTATATTATTATTATTTAATTATTGCTAAATTTATTTACTTTTTACTTTCATTATTCATGTATAAGTTAAAGCATTATTTATTCATGACTTAATTTTAATTCTTCTGGAGGATAGTAAGATCTTAACTTTGAAACATGTACAATATCAGTAGATTTTTTAGTTATAGCATTTGGTTTAGTTATTTCATAATTTACATCAGAAAGTTTATTTACTATTTCATTGGTCCTAAAAAAATTAGCGATAACTTTCGACTAATTGGATAATTGAATTCTTCATACGTCACATTGTCACCCGGTTGCAAAGTTGAATCTATGAAACGACTATCATATCTAATTTCAATTTTATCATGATAAAGGAAAGTATTACTTTTAGCCAATGTTCTATCTTCTTCTACTGGAGGGTAAACTTATTTTTGAGATAATGGAGGCTTATATGGTAAAATGCAATATAACAAATATGCAGGAGGAAATTTTGTAACAGAATATAGAGTTAAGTTATATTCGTTAATTATTTTTTCTAAAAGTTTAGTTCAGGGGATTTTAGAAATAAAGGAATTAACTTAGCACTTTAATTTATTTACAATATATTGACACACGATCACATTTTTTATTCGTTTGTGGGTAGTGTGAAGAAATTAGTAAATGTTTAATATTGTAATTTCTAAAGAAATGTTTGAATCTTGGTGAGGTAAAAGCACCATTTCTATCAGTTAGCAATTTAGATGGCGTTTGAATTTGCAAAATTTATTTTAAAATATTAATATAAGTTTCAGAATTTTCATTTTTGGATAGAAAAGCCCAAACATATCTAGTTGCATGATCAATTACTATATGAAGATATTTTTTTGAAGAATTATAAAAATTCTTAGGATAAACATGAGTAGGAGTAACAATCCTCAAAAAGAGAGGTTTTATACTCCGTAGAAAAGAGAGAAGTGGAAATAATTCCAAAAGAAGAGAGCCCTTAAAAGGGGTGGGAAAATTTAATTTTCGCACCCTGAAAATCACTGGAAGCACAGGAGTAAAAAGGAATCAATCTAAAGAGAAAGAGAAAGTTCAGATCATTGATTAAGCGACCCTAAGGGTAGCTAAATTAATGTCCGAGAGAGGAGAATTCGGGCGCTTTGCACCGTATTGAAAGCCAGTCGGCCAAGGGAAACGAGTCGGAGTCGTTACCAAAAAGGAACGACGAGAAAGAAGAAAATGCGCTGTCCCCCTTACGAGAAAATTGGCGAGGAGCGGAGAGAAGGGTACGCAGCGTTTAGTTGCGCAGAGAGAAAAGTTTGGCTTAGGAAGAGAAGATGAGAACGCCATCCGAGCTACAGATAGTGCTCAGAGCGAGGAAGTGAATATTGTATTAAAGAGCATTTGATGGAGGAGATGGTGAATATTAAAATGAAAGCTCGGGCTTCGCCAAAGAGCAAGGATTCAATTAATTTAGAAATTGATGAAATCAGCCGAATAAACGAAATTTGAGCAAGTCGGTTCTGACATGTCTCAGAGCTATTGCAATAGATCATAACATTTTACAGTCAAAGTACTGAAAATTAACTTTTTTTTTTAAAATAATTATATGATTGTTTTTGGATTTTCTTGGAAGAAATAGATAAGCGGGTTTTTTATACTTTTCTATAGTATGATTTTTTTGTATTTTTTATATATTTTTTTGGATATTTTTGGCTTATTTAAATCTGCCGTGTATTTTTGTTTTTGCTTGAGGGTAGTTATATCTACCTGCTCTCCCGGAAAAGGCTGCCTGAAATGAAATAGATGGGTTTGTGTGTGTTGAAATGGTGCTATGGAAATTTGCTATAAGCTTACGTATAGTGGATTTAATTGAGTCGACTTTCATTATGTCGTGTATTGCTTTAGTGCTGTGTAAACTATGCGCCCCTTTGAATGATTTGAGCACACCAGATTGTAGTCGTTGTAAGATGTTGATATTGTTAGTGGCTGCAGTTCCCCAAATAGCGTATCCGTACGTGATGATTGGAAGTAGGTAGGACTTGTAGATTAAAATTTTGTTTTTCAGACTTAATTTAGAATTCTTATGTAATGTAATAATCGTTTTAGTTTGTTTAGTCTCAAATTGAACTTCTTTTTAATATTTTGGATGTGGTGTCGATAAGTGAGTTATTTTTTTTTTATCTAGGATCACCCCCAGGTATTTTGTACTATCTCCCCAATTGATCTCTCTCTCGAAGAGTTCGAAATTGGGAAGTCTGTTTTTGAAGGGTCCTTTGCTGAAAATAAGAGCAATGGATTTGTCTGTATTAATGGAAATTCTCCACAAGGTAAGCCAGTCTTCCAGTTTATCTAAGTAATTTTGTAATTTGTGCTGGACAACTGTCGGATGCACGTCTTGGGCTAGGATAGCGGAGTCGTCCACAAATAAACAAATATTAATAATAACATCTGTAGGAAAGTCAATAGTGAAGACCGAGTAGAGAAAAGGCGAAATAATTGCTCCCTGAGGGTTCGAGGCCTGAATATTTCCAATACGAGAGTAGGTATTGTGCAGTTTGACCTGGAAAGTCCTGTTCTCGAGGAAACTGTGTGTGATCCTAATTAAGTGATCTGGAAATTTAAGTTGTATCATTTTGTAAATTAATCCATCATGCCACACCCAATCGAAGGCTTTCGCAACGTTTAGGAAAATTCCTCCAGTGTATTGTTTTTCATTAAAACTCTTTATGATGTAATTTGTGACTCTAAATAATTGGTGGTTGGTTGAGGTTTGCCCTCTGAAACCGTGTTGAAATGGAGGAATAATGATGGAGCTATTGGCGTGGTGCTGCAGCCTGATTAAGTGAACTTTTTCGAATACTTTTGGAATTGTATTCAATAAACTAATTGGCCTATAATTGGGAGGGATTCTAATATCTTTACATGGTTTGGGGAGAAGAGTGATAATTGTGTGCTTCCAGGCCGATGGGAAATAATTGTAAAGCAGGTATTTGCTATAAATTTTTGTTAGATAAGTTAGTCCTTTTTTTGGTAACGATTTTAAACAAATATTTCTAATTTTATCATGACCTGGAGCTTTTTTATTTTTAAGATTAATAATGATTTCGCTAATTTCCAAAGGAGAGGTGAGGACAGGATGCAAAGGGTTCGGATCTCTGTTTAAGAGCCTCCTAACTGCTCTATCAACTTTTTCTATGTGCTCGTCAGAGTATACATCTGGGTTTTCGGTAAAACTCTCCTCTAGTGAATCAACAAAAATGTTTGCTTTATCAAGATTCGAGTAAACTAATCCTCTAGGCCCTAGTAATGGAAGAATTATATGAACAGTTTTTTAGTCGATTTGATTAGATCGTGTAGTGAGGAATCCTCTGCTCTGGCAGTTTCGAGTATGTTATCTGTAATTTTTTTTTATCTAACCTAATTAATTTGTTAATCTTTTTTCTCATGCTATGGAGTAGTGTTTTGTAATTTGGGTCTCTGGTGTCCTGCCAGGCTTTCCTAATTCTATTTTTTTCATGAATCACTCGTCTTATAGACAGAGGGAGATTCGTGTGAGGTATGTTTAAATCTTTGCTTACGCTAGCTTGGTTGATAGCTGCTGAAATGCACGAATTGAAATTCGAAATTGCTATCGAGCTCTTCTAAATTATTAATTGAAGGATTCCCCGTAATGCTATTGGAGAGGAAATCTTGGAATTTATACCAAGAGTGAATAGATAAGTACTTAGAGGATTAGAAAAATTTTCAATATTTAATTTAAAATTGACGGGATTGTGATCACTGGAGAGGTCCGAAGATGTAGTACTTCTGGGTCGCAAATTCCCTGCCAGAGTCCTATGTCAATAATAGTACAGTTATATCTGCTACTGAAGGGGATGTGGGTCGGTTCACTGGGAGCCTGAAATTTGTATCTGTTTACTAATGAGTGCCTGAATAAAGTGCAGCGTGCATGATTTTCTGAGGATATTGGGCTCCAAGAGTGATGCTTACAGTTAAAATTCCCTACTAAAAACAATGAGGACGATTTCTGAAAAGTTTTTCAATGTCAAGAGTAAATCTATTATTATTAGGAGGTCTGTAGATCGAACTAACTGTGAGAAATTTTTTATCTTCTAATTCAACGTTAACAGTGGTGTTCTCCAGTTTGGTAGTGGAAAAGTCGACTCTGTGATGTGGTATTAAATTTTTTATTAGAAGTGCCGTGCCCCTCCTCGGTGTGTAATCCTATCTGATCTGTGGGTAGTGTAATTAGCCACATTAAGGGAGTCAGAAGGACGTAGCCTAGTCTCTTTTAGAGCAATAATATCGGGGCTGTGTATATTAACATAATTTAAAAATTCTGCAAAATCAGTATATATACCGTCAGCGTTGAAGCTGACGATAATTAAAGAACCAAAATTTTGCACCCCCAAGAATTTAAAGTGACATGTCTTCTCCGAGGATGGCCATTACCTCATTGAGTTTTTCCAACCGTGTTTTGTCGGAGTTTGAAATTTTGATAAACCCGTTGACCAGGGAAAGCAGGTCGCGGCAAGGCGGAGTATTGAACGTCGAGAGGCTAGCGCCGATCGAGGAGGCGGTTCCCTGCGTACTGGCTACGGCCGGGGGAGGCCTAACTGGGAAGATTTCCGATAAGTTCCCTATCGCTGTTGTTTGTAGTGCGTTTTTAGCTAGAAGCTCTTCTCTTTTTTTCCCCTCTCATCCCAAACATTATCCTTAGATGGTGGGGGAGGCTTGTTCAGTGGATTTTTTCTGCAGCCAGAGAAATTAGCGGAGTGGTTTTCACCACAATGGCAGCATTTAGGTGGAGTATCCGAGGAGTTTTTACACTCGGCAGTAAGATGCTTGCCTCCGCATTTTACACATTTAGGTTTTCGTGTACAGAAATTAGAATTATGAAAAATTCCCTGACAGCGAAAACACTGAGCAGGGCCTATACGTTTTCTCTAGCTTTCTACTTTAATTTTAAAATAACCAAGCTCTCCTAGGTTGTATATTGTTTTGTTTTCCTCATTTTTTTTTAGTGTAACGAGGAAGAGAGGCATGGGAAGCTTCGTACGTCTGTTAATCATGACTTGGCATGAATTAGCAGAGATATTCCTGATTTTTAATTCCTGAATGATATCCCCCGGGGGAGTTGCATCATGTAAGCCTCCGATCACGACGCGGAGTTCTATATGCTCCGGCAGCTGATAAGTAAAGCTTTGCAGCTTGTATTTAACGATAAAACCGCGGACCTGCTGGTAAGCCTGCGCTGTTCGGGGGAAAACCTTGATTCCAGTACCCTGTACCCTAGCGATAATTCTTCCTCTGGTCAAATCCCTCAGTTGTTTGATGAGGAGATCTTTCCTCGGAATGTGGTCTATGGTTATTGGAGGGAAGGGTCGCTCCTTCCTAGTGACCAGGTGGTTGGAAGCCAAGTTAGGCTTAACGGTAGCATGTGTTGCAGCGATCGGAAGATTCTCTGGCTCGACCAAAAAGTCGGGTGCTTCTTCGATGGTTAAATTGTCGAATTGATTCAACGTTTCTATGAGCACCTTTTTTTTTTAATTTTTTTTAAGGTGTTATCTCCAGAATATTTTCGAGGAGAGGGTTGCTTACATCGCCTAACTAGCTGAAACCCATCGTCTAAGGGCATTTGTGCCTGGGGATCCCAAACCTTTCTAACCTCATTCAGCTCGCATAATTTTGCCTCATAGTCTTTTGGTGCGAAATACTGCACTTGATAACGAGCTGAATCTCTTAACTCAGACACTTGTTGATGGATGTTGGATTGTTGATCCTTGGAGCTATATTCATAGCGAGGGAGAGCTTCAAATAACTTATATACCTGGCCTAACATGGCCCACGCGGTTTCAAAACTGTTGACCGTATCAATGGCGATCTTATGTTACTCTAAAGACATGGGTTGAAAACAACCAGAAACCGACTCACCTGATTCCATTTGTACGGGATCCATCTTGAACTCCAACCACGGTAAGTGGGAGAAAGGAACGATGCATCCGAATAAAACCCTCGAAAAAGAGGGGGGAATAAAAGCTTTACCCGCTCTGGCGGGGAGAAAATCCAATCGCTCCGGAGAGCGAAGAACCAGAGGGAGTAAAAGTTGTCCGGTAGGTCGAAACCTACACATTAACCCTAACGAACGCCAACCGGCAGAAGCAAAACAGTAACCGTACACCAAGTGCAGGGCTCCAAGCAGAGATCACCTCCGACGGAAGTATGAGAAAATTGAGAATTATAATAATTAAATCCTCCAACAGTATCAACATAAAGACATTCAAAAGGTTGATCCGTGGGGGAGGGACAGTCTTTAAAAGACCAAATCACTTTTGTCTTTTCTTTTTATTTAGTTGACAAGCATGACAGTGTTTGACAAAAGCTGAAATATCTTGATTAATATGAGGCCAATATTATTGGGGAATAATTAAGTTTATCATTTGTTGAGTACCTGGATGTAAGCTGTTTGAGAAACTGGTGAGTAGGTAGTCATTACAATTCTAGGGCGTTCTATTCGAATTTTATTTAACATCATATTTACTTTTAGCAAAAATATGTGAATATTCAGATACAAGAGACATCATAGAATCAAACAAATCTTTTACAATCAAAGGTGGAAAAATGTCCTCTGAGGTACTGACTATACTACTCTGAGCGTCTTTTGTTTTTCTTGTTTCTTTTAATGTGTGTAAAGATATTTTTTTTTTATTTTTGGTATTCAAATTTGTAATAATTTTTTTCATTTTGAATTATTCTATTTTTAGTGCAATTAATAATTAAACTGAAAGGACTACAATCTGGAAGTCCTAAAATTAGGTAAATTAAATGATTATTGATAATATATAATTTTATTTTTTCTTCATTTATCCTATTTTTAAATATGTCTCAAACATTTGTTTCAATTGGAAATTGCCATGGGCTTGGTTTACTTTTATAGGACTAGTCTTCTTTCTCTTCAAGTGAAGTTTGTTGACAATATCTGCAAAAATAAGTGTGAGTGTCAATAGCAACATTGACATTGTCATGCAAAATGGGTAAATATTCCAAGTTAGCTTGGCTTGAGGTTGTTAAAGTATGTGATTTGGTTGAGAGATGTCCGGACACTAATTATTGTCATTGTACTGGGCCATGAGCCTCAGTAGAGGTGTTTTGATTTTCCCTCAAATTTTGTTCCGGACTTACAGGGTTTCCTGTGCACTGGGAAATAGTGTTAGACATGGATTAAGTATTCAAAAAATTAGATCGTGTCAAAGGACATGTTTGTGACCAATTATATTCATTAAAAATGCCTTATCTTATAGAAATTTACATGGTTAAGATGGCAATCCCTGCTTAAAATGAGAATTGTGATTTGGTCTAATATTAAAAGGTGGACGATGATTGGAGAAATTGTTTGGACGAGGTCTAGAATAATTTTGGAAATTAGGCCTAAAATAGTTTGGTGGTCGAGGTAAAAATGAGGTTGGTTACCTGGTCATAATAGGTGAAGGTGGTTTATTGTAATAATTTGGTCTACTTCTATCCATTGGTTCGTTACTTCTGACAATACTTGATTCAGGAGTAAATTTTTGTATTTTGAAAAGTTTAGTTAATATTTTGAACCATTCTGTTGGAGAGTTAGGTGGGTTTATGGTTACTAATTGTTTTAAATGGGTAGGCAACCCATCTGGTAAACCTTCTAAAATAAGTTTTAAGGGAAAGCCCCAATTTCCTTCCAAAATTTAATTTTTTATGAAACTATTCTGCTAAGGTCTCATTCGGTTTAAATTTATGTTGGAAAAAAATCAGTAAAATTAATTATACTGGGCTCAAGAAAATTTTTAGTTAAAACACAACAAAGATTGTTAAAATTGGTAATATCCAAGAATGAAATAATATGTTGAGTTAATGCTGAGCTCTTCAGAAAGTTTGAAATATTTGTAAAATGCAGGCCTCATCTCTGTGATTTTCTTTACATGCATGATTAAAATGGTTTATCCAGAATTCCATTTTTATGCCACTGTCAGGATCAAAAGGAATAATAAGCTGCTCATTCTTTCATCTTCTCATTCTGGGAATCTATTGTTCCATTCTCATTTTCTTAATTTTCGGAGTAACTTTCACTTTCCATATATATTGTATAATTGTTTACTTCCTTTTTTGATCATAATAATTTTAATAAACTATTAAAAGACATAGTAAATACATCAACTTTAGAATTATAAGTAACATATGATATAGTACTTTTCACAACACATTCAAAACCATTTAATTAATTTTCAATATATATTAACTTTTTAATTTCTTAAAAACTAAGTATGAAAATTAAACCAATAACAATTTTAATTAAACAGAACATAAGACAATTCCATCATGATATGTTTTTTTTTAAAGAAAAAAATAGCACATTTGATAATTTCAGTTCTGATATACCTTTATAGGATTAAAAACGACACATCAGTTTCACTATCTCAAAAAAATATGTGATATATCAAAAAAGTGATATCTTATTTTTAAATTTTACTACATATCAAATTCTAAATAAAAACGAAACGCTATTGTTATTGAATTCTAAGACGTTCACCATTTTAAAATTCAAATTCAAATCAAAACTAAGTTTAGAAATAATCATAAGATCTTTCAATATATTTTACAAAAGAAAAAAAAAACTTATTGCATTACATACTTAACATCAGCAATTTAGATAAAAATTTAAAGTTAAAATGAGCAGAAATTAATAGATCATTTTAATTTGAATAGAAAGGCATTTGTTTTGCACTTTCTCTGAAAGTAGTTGTTAACGCCGGGAAAATTCTCACATCGAAATGCTGCTGTTTTAGTTCAGGTCACGGGTATTGTTGAGAATGCCTTTCTTAGGAGACGCTTGTACTGGGTGTTTGTTTCCTAAAGTTGGAAGAAGCAACGGGATATTCCCAGCAGTGTCCAGCGTCATTGTATTCTTGGTAATGGCTGGGTTCATATTGAAGGTGAATTTGGAGCACCTAAGCCGAATTGGGTATTCATCTCCTATCTGAGCTGAACCTGGTTATAAACTATTTCAATACCCTTTTAAAAATGGATGCTTTCACAGTTAAAATAATGTAAAGTTAAAAGAATGCTATGAGTTGAAAAAATAAATAGAGGTAAGAGTTTAGTGAATAATTAAAATAAAAATTTATTTTAAAAATTGAATTTAAAAATAAAACAAAAGTTCATAAGTTAACTCTGGTGAGTGAACAATGAGCTGGAGGTGGGTGGGGCTATGGTGATGGCACTTGTCCAATCAGGGAGCAGCTACTCAAGTCCTTAGATTTTGACTATCATGATCAGGGGAAACGTTCCTCTTATCTCAGTGAGGCAGTGGGAGCTTTCCTATTGGTCGAGGTTTTAGATGGTTTAAGTAGTATAAGGATTTTTCATCAAGGCTTGTTAAAGTTCTATAATTTCTAGTATAATTATTTATTTGTTGAATTGAGGGGATTGGGTGGTTTATTAGGGTATTATTAAATTTTTCAGTGATTAAGTTATTATAATTTTAGAGTTTAGGGAAATTTAGTGAGTCACGGATGTCTTCGCTTCGCACGAACCATCTGGCTCGTGCGATCATTCTTAAGATATTGTTTTGAAGTATTTCTATTTGGTTATGATGCCCTTGAGCAGCTTGGTTCTAGATTGGACAAGCGTAGGTGATGATGGGTCTCAGGTAAAGTGCATAGACAAGCAACTTGTATTTGATAGGCAATGCAGAACTCCGACATATTAGTGGGATTAATTTATTCGCGGTAAGTCGGAATTTTCCTTGAATTTGCGTTATGTGCTGTTTGAAAGTGAATTTATTATCAAGAACGATGCCAAGATATTTGGCTTTTTGAGACAAGGGGATCAGTGTATTATGTATTTAAATTTGTGGTGTGAGGGTACTGTGTGATCTTGTAAAGAAGACGGCCTCCGTTCTTGAAACGTTCAGTGGTATTTTCCATTTGGAGAACCTGTCTTCTAAACTTGATATGTGTCTGTTGATGTGATGTGCTATTACTTTGATATTTCTGTGTTTTTCAAGTATCGCTGTATCGTCTGAGTACATGCAGAGAATTGTGTTGTCATGCTTGGGTATATCGTTCACGAAAATTTGGAATAAGGCTGGCCCAAGATGTGAGCCGTGTGGAATTCCTGTGTTAATATTTCTGGGATTTGAATAGGCATTGTTAATTTTAACGACAAAATTTATATTGTTTAAATTAGAGTTATTAAGGGTAATTAGGTAGGGTGGTATGTTAAATTTTATTAGTTTGTATATTAACCCTTCATGCCAAATTCGGTCGAAAGCTTTTTGTATATCCTGGAAAACATAAGATGTTTTCTCTCTTTTTTCGAATACTGCCTTTATGAATTTTGTGACTCTTGTTAGTTGATGGGTTCTGGAGAGCTGTGACATGGTGCCGGCTGGGTTTAGTCATTCGGAAAGTATAACTTGAAAAATGGATTCAAACCTTACATGTTTCCTGGTCTTCGGGAGAGGATGCTTGTCAGGAGAGAATGGCTCTGCACGGTCTCTTTCTCACACATATTAATTTCAAATATATGTTTCAGGTTTCCTCCAGCGAAGAAACTGATCTTACAGGCATTGTGATGTAACAATTTCTCTTACATAGAGCTATTGAATTAAAGGTATAAAAATAACACAGTCGATGCTGATTGCAGTTTCACAGAACTATTTTTATTTTAGCGGAGAGAGACACCATTTCCACACGGCGTGAATTACATAACTCCTTCGTCTGATGCAGATTATGACAGCATGTGTCTAACAACGAGAGTGAGCAAGAGAGTAGAAGAGCGAGTTTTTCGCTGTTTTTGCTTATATACTAGAGAAATTTAACCATATACGTCAGAGACCACATGGGTTTGGATGGAGGGACTTCAAGGATATTCTAGTAGGGATCATCCCTACAGGTCTCGAGGAATGAGATCTGCTTATTCAGGGATTTTTTTAGAACACGTGATTGCATAGATTAAAATGAAAAAGGAATCGTATCCAGAAATAAGAATGAACATTCCTTTAAAAGGGGACTCGGTACCCAAAAATGACCAAAAAAATTGACTTTTTTATTTTTATTTAGAAATATTCTCTGAATTGCTATCTTTCGATTGATGTATCACTTTTGTATGTACGAGCACGAGAAAGTTGAAAAAAAAATGAAATTGAAAAATGTAAACAAAAAAAATTGTGACTTGACCACACCCCTTTTTTAGAGATGTCAGCAATTTTGTGTTATTTGTTTTATCAATACTTTTCTAAAATTAATTTTATTTCATTTAATCATAACTGTAACATTTTAGCGTTCTTTTTTTCAGACTGCAACTTTCATTACAAGCGATTTGTTGTTGATATTTCGTGTTTTAATTGCAGTGTGGATAGCGAGCTAATTATAAACACATTTTATATTGAGAAAAAAAAGGTTTGACGTTTTACATTAAGGAAAAAAAACAGTTTTTATCAAGGCTTCTTTTTTTATTATTGTTTCTGTTGAAGTTTTTGCTGTTTATTTTTTTGAGAATTGAAGATAAGAAATGCCTCGTCTAAATCGGCGTTGTCATTGAAAGTAAATAAAAAGTAAACATTGGTGTAGTGATGCTGATAATAAAGCTGATTCTACATAAGAAAAATTTGCTGTTCCAACTATCAGAATTGAGCAGTTATTAAATGTGGAAAAGACTGATTGTTCCGATACTGGAAACGTATGTATATACTTTCTACAATACAGCAAACTGTTTCACAAACTGATGATCCTGGAATTTCACAAAAAAAGTTCTTGTGCTTAAAGTTTGTTATGTAGAAATAGCGAATGAAGGGCAAACAAATACAGTTCCTGATATCAATTTATGGATTACACAAACATTCTGCAACAGAGAAAGATAATTCAGCCATCAAGAAATTTTGTATCTCAATAAATATCTTGCCTTTTTCATCGAGGACATACAGCAAATGTTCTAAATTCTTCACAAAGCCTATGGTATTGCTGCAAAGATTATGCTAAAAGAAGTACATACTGAAGTACGAAATGCATATGAAGTACCTGCTGATGTCCCATTTGTCGAACTAGTGTTTCTTTCAATAGTATTTGGATGACACGAGGCCATACATCTTTAATTGGCATTGGTTGTGTCATCGATATACTCACTGGCTATGTCATTGTCTTTGAAGTTATGTGCAAAGTGTGTCGATATTGTTCCATAGCTAAAAGAGAACTTGGATAGTCAAGAGCAAAATATGATATGTAGAGTGAAGGGTATAAGAAGTAGTGTGATTTCAATCACACCGGTTCATCGGGTTCGATGAAAATGGAGGCAGCTTTGATACTGTGGGAAATATTGCAATCATTGGGATTTCGATATTCTGCATTATTGAGTGAATAAAATTGTAAAACTTTCAATTACTTATCTGAAAGAAATATCTATGGGAATAATGTCAAAATAAAAAAAGAGGAATGCATAAACCATGTGATTAGAAGGTTAGGTACTGCTTTACGGAATGCTGTGAAGGAATCGAGAGCTCGAGGCATCTCAATAGGTGGGAAAGGTTATGCATCCGTGAAAGAACCTACCATAAAGAAATTAACTTCTTATCAGAAGGCCATATTAAAAAGACGTAGATTTCTCTTTTTATTTTTAGACATAGCTTTTTGTGTCAAGAAGATACAAAGTGCTATGTGCATATCTTTTGGAAAATACACGCATGATCTTGGTGTAATAATGGAATTGAGAAAAAAATTGTTAAGAATGAAACAACAAATATTAATGTACATTTAAACTGGTGAAGAAAGAAGTTTTAAAAAGAGAAGCATAATGATAAAAGAAAGGAAGGTGTTACATATAGACCAGGATACTTGTGAGGTGCAAATAATAAATCTCTTTCATAATTTTTTTCTTTATAAAATGTGGATGTTTAATATTTAAATTAAGGCAATAAATATAGTTTTTTTTTTCATAATTTGTGTTTTTAATCATTATATATTTTCATATAAATATAATATAAGTGATATATGAAGTAAAAATTTAAAACTGGTTGTATTTACTATTGTTTTACATTTTTCTTCATTTTTCATGTTCGTTAAATGAATTAATACCTTGAATATTTATTTTTTCAGAGTTATAAACTTTAAAAGGGTTTTTCTCAGTTTGTGTTTTTTCGATACATCATTGTATTTAAAATGCTATTCCTACCACAAATAGTAATCAATCGCTTCCATTGTTTTCTGTGTGTTATATGTAATACATGTAACAAAATTTTGGATCCATTTTGCAAAGATATGTACACTTTTTTTTCAAAAAAATATAATAGTGTAAGAGATATCTGTGTTTTTGCTGAATTTTAGCATGCCGACCAACATTTTAATTTTTTTCTAAAAAACTTAATAAGTTATTACAAAATCAATCCCTAAATTTGTTTAAAATATCCTTGAGAATATTGCAAAAAATTTTCATAGTAAAAAATTATAAATGAAGGAGGAGTAAGGTTTTGAAGTTTTTAAAAAAACTTTAAAAAAAATTAAATTTTTAAAATTGTGTTAACAATGTATTCAAATTTCACATAAAATCATTTTCTTGAATAGAAACACTTCAAAGCTTGCTAAAACCAAGTTTTTGAATGCATTAATAAAAAAAAAATGGTTCAAGGGTACCGAGTCCCCTTAAAGGAGAGAATGGGTAAATTTAGGAAATTAAATTAATCAGGTGCGAATTTAATTGGAATTAAGTTAAATCATTACACGCACACTCATCACACACATACATATAGATATATAATGATTTAAATTTGATTTAATTTTCTATTTTTTTCCTATATTTTTGATGCTTCTAGTTGCAAGTTCATCATATTCCTTGCTACATATCCTTTTGAGCTTTTAATTTATTTTATCATTCTCTATAATCTGCTGAGATCCGGTTATTTGTGTTTTGACAGATTTAAGGAGATTTACGTATAAACTGATTGTCTGCAGTTAAAATACATAAAATATTCTTAAATCTATTACGCAATGATCTGAAGTACTTATTTCAGAAAAACTCATAGGAGGGAAAATTTTGCGCTTTTCCGCTTTTGCCACGAAGGCTAAGTAATGCATCTGGAGTCCATTAAACAGTTATTACTCTTTTAACAAAACCGTGGCTGCAAGTGGACACACGTCATCCTCTAGCACGATGAAATTGTCTCTCTTACGTGTTAAATTAATGAATGTATAATTTCAACTACTTAATGCTTCGTCATTGTGCTACGACTGAATTAGAAAAAAATTAAATATTTTTATAATTTCATTAATTATATTTTTATATATATGTACTAATACAAAAAGGTGTATAAAGTACTAATGCAAAAGTAATATCTATTATATAGTTACTTTAACTTTCGTTCTCAGTATATTTGCCAAAACGGTCTCTCTCTCTCAAGTAGTGTGGTTTAACTGGAAGAAGTTAAAGTAGACTCAACATTTCTGAGCAAAATTGTTTAATTGAAGCAACTGATTTAAGAAGTAACCTTATACATCATATTAGAATAGAAATGTTATTTTTTTTCGTTGATGGTACACTTTTTTCTTTAGAAAAAAAGTGTTTTTCTTTAGAAAAAAAGTGTTATAGGTTTGTGCAAACAATGCGATTAAAATACATTTTTCTTTATTAAAAAATTGTATGATTGAAAATCGGACAATTAATAACAAATGAGTCGTTTTTTAAGATTTATTTTGACAATCAATGTCATGTAGAGTACTATATAAATAGTCATAGAACAGCTGAGGCGTTAATTCTGAATACCATACATTTATAGAATGTCGCATTATACAACCACATACATTTATTTTACGTAAACGAATTAATGCATTCCAAAATTAACTTTTAATAAAAGGGCTCTGTATTCTAAATTGACCTTATAAGACACCAAACATGAGATTTCAAACATTTCCGATTTTTTGTTACCTGATAGTGTTTCGAAAATGCAAAATTTGAAATGAATAAGAAATGACATTTTTTAAAAAGATAGAAATAGAATGTTGAACATTTTACAAAATGTTTATTAGAAATAAGCATTTTTTCTTTAACTTCATAATTATTTTTTCAAATAACGTAATGTATCTAATACTGCTATCAATTAGATGAATCGACTATACATATGAAAATAACATATTAGTTAAAAAGGAATTATTGAATTCTCTAATGATTACTTTTGCTAAAATTAGTTATCAAGCATAGGACTCTGAGTAAAATTCCGTAAGTCTAGGTTTTTAAAATAGTTGTGTATTTTGAACATAGAATGAATGTAAATAGAATGAAAATATAGATATTTAATCATTGAATATTTGTTCGTCTTACACTTTCTTAACAACCAATTCCGTAACATTCCAATTATATGATCCCTCTGGAAAAAAAAACTGAGACATTTAAAAGAGATTTTATGGAAAATAAGTTTTCGCAAATAGTATTTTGGAACATAATACTGTAAAATAACAAAAACATGTTTCGAACAATAAATGCTTACAACAAATAAGTTTGTTTTCAAAGGGGAAGGATGCAGTAAATGCCTAGGCTTACTCTAATTGTTATTATTATTCATAATGAAACTGGAAATTTTGTGTTAAGGTTTTCCGGAAATATAATGAAATGCCAACCCATGGTTTCTCAACATTGTTGTGGCCACAACCAGCGTTTGTTTCGTCAGTTCATGGTTCGAGTCCTGATATCATTAAAACTTAGCCATATAGAAGGGCTGATGTACACTTTCTCTGCCGAGGTCCTATTTTATTTACCTCGTGGAATCTTGGAGAGTGAAGTGCATGTTCAGGTGTTGTCCTCGTCAATTGACAGATAATCAAAAACACAGTATCCGTCGCTGAAGGCCCTCTTGTTGCTTCAAATTGTATTGTTAGTGATCAATCAATCTGGGGAGGCTGCATTCAGGACTGAGAAATTCAATGGTTTTTGCTTGAGTCGGGTTTCTAATTAAAAACGTTTCAAGTATTACTAATGAAACAAATAAATTTACATTTATTAATTCACCATTTATTGATGAAATAATTAAACTTACGATCAGAAGCCTAAAATAGTAATTTAAAATCTGTATTTAACACGAAAGGAAAATAGTTATTATAAAAACACACAAGATGCATCAAGACGAGAGTTATTTAGCACTATTCCTGTATATTTATGTCCTATATATTTAAGATGAGTAGTAAGTAATGACAATTCAAAACTATTTTTATTAGTCACTTTTTCAAAGTACACAAATTCTAAATTTTAATGTTCTAAATCATTTTCTTTTGCTCAAAATGTAAAATAAATTCGCTTTAGAGTTTATCAAAAACAACCATACTGTTAGATAAAAAAAAAAGAATTTTATAACTTTTTTCTTAAATTTATCCTAAACTTAGAATGTTTTAATTTCATTTTTAGCCTTTTTTTTTTCAAAAGCCTTAATTTTAATGAAGCAGGAAACGTTTCTCTAAAAATCAGACAAAAAACTCAACTTGTTAATTTAAATTTATTTGAGCGTAAAATGTGACACATTTACAATATTCCCAGGAACTAATGAAATTAAGTTACAATGTGCTGAATGGTAGTACCAGTTTGTCGAAGCAAAGCCATCTATCTTCAAGCATAGGTACATTTCCCTTTCTCTCATACACACATAATATATATATATATATATATATATAACTATAATTTTAAAGAAATGAATAGCTATTTTTCTCTTTACATAATACATTGAAATAAGATAGGCATGACATTTGAAATAACATATCAAATAATGACACATTGGATTGAGGTAATCAAATAACTGAAGTTCATGTTGGCTTACTCATATTAGTACAGTGTATAGACAGAGGTAAATATTGAATCCGGGGATTCTAATAAAACTATCCTAATCTGGAGCAACTACGGCATATAATTGCTCATAAATGGTACGGTCGACTCCACCATCAGACATCCAGTTTTATTATAATGAATTGATGGCCCAAAATGTAAGTATACAATGGAAAGTTCACAGATTTATTACTGATTAATTACAAGAAATAAGTGGCTTCTATAATTATCGCCCATTATAAACATGATATCGGGCAATTGCATTCAATATCATACAGCATGTCTAAGAGGCTATTGAGAGCAAGTCTTGGATCCAAACAATTTCTGTTAATTGTGGCACAGTTATCATTGTTCGATGTGGCTCTTATAGTATCTTATAGAATCTGCACTATATTGTATTATATATTGTCATATTTGAGTGGGAAAAAACAATGCAAAAAACAGAATCATTTAAAGTTTGAATTAAAATTATCTTTAAGATATATATATATATATATATATATATATATAACATTTTTAATAGCTAGTAATAATATTTTAAAATTATAAACCTGTGAAGCATTTGTTCATATGCTGCAAATTGAGTTAGATTGGAAATATAAATTAGAAATTAATCTTTTAAAATATTATTGAAATGTAATTAAAACAAGATTGCATTAAGACTTTCTTTTTCACATAATTAAAACATTTAAATAATTTCAGCACTATCTTGAATATTACAACAAAAAAGGTTACTGAAATTATGGATACTTGTTAGCCACAATAGCCACAATTAGGACTGTCACAGAAATTTAATTCCAAACCATGATGTACTCCTCGATTGATAAGTTTGCCGTACTGGACTGGCTGGTTGTAGTTCTAAGTATATTCCATCGGAGGTGGATAAAGTACAGTCAAGACTAGTTTCCACATTTAGTGGATTCTTGAACATCCTCCTCGCTTCCAGCTGTGAAGATGATTTATGAAATTTGCAATTTATTCTGAGTTCAATGAAGCACATTTATTAGAGTGGACTTGAAGTTGAGAAAGTAGCTGCCGTACACCAGAGGAATTACACAGAAATTGAAAACTGCAAATGAATGAGAAGATTATGAGGCAGGTCATCTTCAAGGTTCTGGACCGTGTCTTCTGGATTTGACGAGTATTGGACAAGCGAAGTTTGAAGCGATTGGTATGGGAAAATGTAAATGATTTAGTTAGTAATTTGAGTACATGTAATTGTTTAAAAAAATTTTCAAGATGCTAATTAGATTATCTATTGCTTAATGCATTCACATATCAATGACTTTCAGAAACTAATACTTGGAAGATTTGTTCATGTCTCTCATTGTAGTAATACGTTTGATACTAAAATATCAGAAAACATGCATTTTTAAGACACATACTAAATTTCAAAAAATATTTTTCAAATATCAATCAAGTAAGAGCACATATGATACAAAATGCGATATTATAACAGCAAAAGTTGAATCACACTTATTGTTAAAGGGAACAATGTCATATTTTATTATATATCTTACCTTAGGATGGCCAATTTTCACATTTTTATAGTTTTGGAAAGTCATTTTCTAATTTGAACGTTTGTCTTCATCGTTATAATACTTGTTCGTCACATAGGGAAAATAAATAAATGTTCTGAACTTTGCAAAGTTCAAAATGTGTACTATATTACGTTTCAAAATAAAGTGAATTTACATATTTAGTATTTGTCAAACAATACTGAATGAAAGGTACAACTTTTTCTTCTAAAGAAAGCTACAAATTTTTAGTTTGAATTACGTAAGCGTCTGGGAGCTTATGTACTGTGAATTTAGAGAAAAAAGCTTTGTAAGCGAAATTTTCTGTATTTCTTTCATTCACACCTCTCAAGGACTTTCGTGGAGCTACGTTCGGAGAAATTCTGAAGCAAATATTGTATTTAAAATATGTAATGATTGAATAATGGAATGAAATATCAGGATACAGGTGGTTTCAAATGCAGCTTTCTAGGGACTTCAATATAATGCAATCTGTAGTGACAATTTAATGAGACCATGAAGAGTAAGCCATGACGATCAATGAACATTGATATTTTCCCATTACAAGAAGGCGTAACAGCTTCCCAGCTGTACTATAAACTTCACACTACTATATGAAACTAAATTTCCATATTTATAATACAGATTTGTAAGAGGACAACCGAATTGCTTCCTGCTTATAGAAGACCTGGTTTAGCATGATATCAACATTTGAGTAAGGATCAGAGTAAGACCTGAGGGGTCCAGATTTTGCTTACTCTTTCATTCATAACGTAATTCAGTTTATAGGATTACATGTCCTCCAACTTCATAGAAAGAGACAACAGAGGAAGTTTGATGTTCTCAGAAGGCTAAACAGGCACCCAAGTGTTTCATGGATGCTATGTGACTACTGGGAATGAAATCTTGGTGACTAAAGTTTAGAGATGCAGTTTAGGTCCTTTTATAGATAACAACACTTGTTCTCAGGACTCATGTAACAAATGAACAGAGTTTCTGAAGAGATGAAATCACAGAGAATCATGTTATATAAGCTTAATAATTGTAAGAGGAGATATGTGTTAATTCATTTCTTTTGTAACTTCCCTTTTTGATTGGATTACGCTTATGAGCCGTGCATTCGATCGTACCGTTATCGTTGTGTAGTATTTTGTTTATAATGTATTAACCTGTTTAAAGACGTAAATTCATTGTTCATTACTTCTGCAGATAATCCAACAAAAATCAAATTGTCTTAATTTCTTGCGCACGTGTAAATTTGCTGACAAAATTAAATTGTTTGAAATAAAACTGATTAATTTAGTTGTTATCAAGCAATGGATTAACCAAATATTTAATTATATTATGTTGATTTGTTCTTGAAGAAGAAAATTAAAAAGGATCAAAAAATTTTTTATTAAAATTTATGTCAGATCAATCAGCTTTACGTTTATTAATTTTCGAAAAATTGGTGATAAACGCCAAAACTTTCTCATAAGGCTGCAACCCTATGTTTATGATAGATATTTTTTATAACTTATGTGTAAATCATGTGATCAATATTTAAAGTATTAAAGTTATAAAACGCTTGGAATTTGGCAATATTTTGAATCACATAAGGGAAGAAAATATCACCCTTTTAAGGTAAAATTCTGAGTAATGGAGGTAAATCGGTTATCTAAAAAAATATCTCTTTGAATTACCCAAATAGTAACAATTAGTCATAAACTGAAAGAACAAAACGAACATCAGATTTCTTTCAAGAATTTAAGAAATAACTAAAAAAAGGGATAACATTAATTCATAATTGGAAGACAATTATGAGATCTCGAGGTTTCCAAAATATTTCTTTTAAGGCTGTTCTCGGCTAATGTTAAAAAAATAGGGCTCAATGTTCGAACACATTTTCAGGTAGAAGAAATCCTTCAATACTAATATAAATTTCTATGGAAATAACAAATATAATTATTTACTAATTAGCGTTCTTAGAATTTTGGTTTTTATAAAAACACTTGAATTTTTTTGCCTTTATGTAAAATGGATATTCAGTTTTATATGTTAACGTATAGGAGACGAAATGTTCGAACACATTCTCTACAAGAAAAAATTTATTGATTTAAACAGAATTAAATCAGTTAGAAGTATATACTTCTCTCTATCCAATAGCGTAGCCAGAATATAGTTTTATGTCGTTATTAATCAATTTTTTAAGGTTTCAAAGGAATTTTTTATTAATTATTGGCGTACTTCGGACTATCTGCAAAAGATGGCGCCAGCATATTTTTTTTCTGTAGAACGTACTCTTGGCGAGGAATGCTTATTTTTGGTGAACATTTACAATTACTTTCTGAAATGAAATTATAGCAACTTGTAAATTGTGACTAATGGTAAATAATGGACAAATCTTTATGATTCACAGAAGTGTACGCGAAGCTTACGAACTAACCACTTATAAACTCTCCGGTTTTGGAATGTTTTGTGTGTGTTCATAAAAATTTATTTGTGTGCAATGGTAAATTTGTAATATTGAAAAGATGTTTAAAATATAAGTTTTGATTTAGTGAAGTGAAAGCAGAGAAGAGAGTATCTGAATTAAACTAATATTCAGATTTTTCCGAAATAATTTAAAAGTTACTTTAATTTTTTTAACCTTTAAAAAATATAACAAAATATAAATTATTATTTCGTGAATCATAAAATGTGAAATTTTAATTTAATCTTTAAGATGCACTGAATTAATTTGTTTATTCCAATAAAAGTTTTTATTTTTATTTAACTTAACTTTATTTATTTATTATTTTATTTTTCAAATTGAATAAAGCATCTCACAAAATTTAAGTTCTTAAACTTGGCTTTTTTAGGCAAATACAAGACACCAAGACATCCTTGTGCTCTTTTTATTTCCCTTGGATTTTACCGTCTTTGATGAAGACGAGTGACGCACCCCCTAGATACCCCAGCGATTCTTCTATATTTTTAACCGTCCTTTTTGTCAATCAATTTTTACCAAATGATTACTGTAACAAATATTTCATTGACCATAAATGATTCTTTCAGTAACAGGGGGGGGGAAGCTTCATTTAACTTATTTTTACTTAACTGGTGTACGAAAACAAATCAAGTAAAATAAATCGATAATTAATCTATGTAATATATTAATCAGTGTAGAACTTCACATTTTATAATCGGTAACATTCACCTTTTTTAATATTATTATTGAAAATAAAAATCGGATATTTTCAATTTCCTAATCAAGTCTTCGAATAACTTTTTAACATAAGAAGCGCTGTAGTTTGAGAGCAACACAGTTCACACATATTAGCTCACATTTATAATTAATTCAACGAATATCTATTGCAGTTGAAGTTAACAGAACAGCTATCTTACATAAAACAGTATTACCATAGCAAAATTGAACTTTTTTTTGGTTTATCAGAGGGTTCCTCTCCCCTCCTCATATTATAACTAAACGAAAGTATTTTTTATTTAAATTAGAAAAAAAAAATAAAGAAAAAATTCAGATTAATTTGAAAGATTGAAAATTAGTTTTCTAAAAATACAAATGATGTCTTAAATTCAAAAAAGCAAAGATACATAATTTTCAATTGTAGAAATCTTTCAAATATCACGATTTGTCTGAAGCGCAATAGAAACAATAAAACTGTTTTGATTCTCGCGCTTTTTGTCCCTTCCGCTAACTTTTTGAATTACAATGACGTTATTTGATTTAATTGTGTATAAACTGTGTCTTATGTAAACCAACATATTGAAGGAGATCGAATGTTAGTAATATAAGAGAGTGTATGATATTGGTGTAGGAAAGTTACGTGATCATCAAAAAGCTGATATTTTTCACAGACTCTGTTCATAAATATTAATCTCGACTCAGATCCAATTTTATTGTTATAGAGATAAGTTCAAATTTCAGTTATAATCTTGGGTTCCGATGACGAGATAATAACCTATCGATATTGATAGCAATTGTTGTCATTCATATAATACGAAAGAAACTATTTTGATTTTTCTTAACTAACTCTTTCTTGGATGAATATTCATTGAGTTCCGATGACTCAGATCCTAAGTAACGATGCAGAAGATGTCACAAATGCGTCCATCATTACCCGCCCTGGATTCGGATTCGGAATTGGAATAACAATTCTATCGATTCAATTTTTCCAACAGTCTTAGCAAAAATAAGTAACATGAAGGAAAGCTTATGTAAATACAAAAAATAAGACTATTGGTTGTAAATTTTAGAGAAACGAAATATATATTTTGTTGTAATTATTTCCTTCCTTATTCATTATATGCTCACATAACTATTGGTCGTTGTAGCCGAAAGGTCATGACACTTTTTTCATTGGGGCATGGATTCGAGTCCTCATTTCGTTGAAAACCGCCATTTAGAGGAGTTGATGTATGTTACATCTGTAGAGGCTCCAAATTATCCCGTTGGCGTGTTGTGGAAGTATGGAGAGTAAAATTTCAGATCACAAGTGTGCTCCTGGTCCCTTGACTGGGGTTCAAAATTGTGAGGTGCGTCGCCAATATTCATCGTGTTGCTTTTAAGTGCGAAGTTAATAACACAATTTTTTATAACAGGGATGCCAGTTGCACTATCTTTAAGAGCCCCATTTTAAAAATAGAAATATTTGAAAGAGCCTTTTGTTCAATGTTGTCATATGGATATTGCAAAATTTTCCCACATAATGCTGCATTGTCCTTCAAATGATACTATTTTGTGATTTTTTTCCTCCAAGACAAGAGAGGCTTATGGAGCAAGAGTCAAATATGGCTATGCTACGCCAAACAATGTATATATATATATATATATATGTATGTATGTATACTGTTTTTGCATTTGGTATCAAAATAATTTCATTTATACATAATTCATACTCATTCTTATGAAAACCGCTTCGAGAATATGTAAACTTTATTGGAATATAATATCAATCACTTTTTGTTTCTAATTGCTTCTTCTACTTCCGATTTCTCTCTAAAAGGCATCTTTTGAACATTAAGGGAAAAGATAATTGGTTGACAAGAAAAAGAGTCGAACATGTAGCTTAAAAAAATCTTGAAGCCTGCCCGTGTGACATTGTATCTTACTCATTTTATACCGAATTTTTAAAATTTTTATATGCATTTAATAACAAAATAATTTCTTTTTAAGCAGTAATCCATAGAATATTAGTATAATTATACATAAGTAACACATACAGTTCTTATGGAATCCTGTTTAGAATACGTTAACTTTATCAGATAATATAATGTCAGTCACTTTTTTTAAAATTTTTAATTGCTTCTTCTACTCCAGATGGCTCTCTGAAAGACATCTTCCGAAGTGCTCTTCTGTCAATAATTGACGATAAAATACATTTAAAATAAAATTTTGTCAACTTTGGAATTAGGGCTTTCCAAAATTCCTTGTTTCACTGTATGCGCAATATTAAAGTGTCTGTTTACACTAAATATAAAGAATAGACCCTTTACGCTGAGTAACGTGCGCAAGAAATGGATCTATTCAACATTCAAAAAGAAAGACGAACAATATCCAACTGATTTGTTCTGAATCGCTAGAAGTGCTAGTCACTAAACCATTGCAAAGTAATCGTTGAAAATATCACTAAAAAGGAAATTTCTTATTTCTTTTATTAGTTTTATAGTTTGAAAGTATCCCTTTTCCGCCAAAAGCTCCAAACTTCCGCCCTCTGTCAACACCTCCTAAATACTAGAAAGCATTCGCGCTGATTAGTGATGTTACAACTAGTTGGGTAACTCTCGTATATGCGCCTACTGTACTCTTTCCATGCGTTTTTTAACATACTTTACTCCATTCTTTATTATTAAACTAAACATTCATGTACATGAAATAAAAAAATATCAATTAATTAATCAAAAAATTGCGTTTTACGTACATAGAGCACTTAAGTATAAATATAGTTTATTTTTTTAAATAATAATCGTAAGGATGTGATCATCAATGTTCTCTATTATACTGTTAATTTATACACAAAATTTTGCTAATTTCTTTATCATTATTATTTGCTTAATTTTATTCAGAATAGTTACAAAAAGAGAAATAAAATAAAAAAAAATATTTTTCAAAACAAAAAATGCTACGCAAATTTAAAAACAATAATTTTATTGGCATCATACACAATCGCAAAATAATAAATTACGATTCAATTAATTTTAAAAGATATTTTTAAGTAAATCATACATATATAATTACAGATACATACATAACTATATATATATATATATATATATATATATACATAAAAAAAAGCAAGTTATTTAGCTAATAAAGTATATGGTTGTCTTTTCTTTGTTCCAACTGTTTTAACATCATTTTTTCTCTTACAGTAGTTATTTAATAATGCATTTGTAGAAGTGTGGATAGTATGATTTAAAACTAGCTCAGAAGCATGATCATTGTTCAAGGTTTATCATATAAAAAAAATTCATTTGAATTTATCAAGCTAATCGATATTTCTGAGGTAATTTGAAGTTAATTATTTTGTATAAGGAACATATTTTCATAATCTATTGAAAGAAGTTTCTGAACTGTTACATAATTGTAGAATACTGTTGAGACAATATCTGGGGTAGAGCACAATAAACTTTCTCTGTCTATGATACGCATTAAATGATAGAATTTAATTTAAGTTTTAATGAGAATAATTTATTTGGAACAAAGGTTACATTTAACTTTTTAAGTGTTGTTCTTGCACAATCATCATCTAAATATGTTAAAACAGCTAGATAAGGTTCAACATAGCAGAATTCTTTTTCAGATAGTGTTATATTAAAATCAAATGTAATATTGAAGACTCTAAATGACTTTGATTGCACGAATATTCTAAATCAATGTCTTTTAGCTTAAGCTGCCCAAAAGTGTTCGAAATTAAAGTTAGAGGTAAAAACTTTTGCATTCTTAGTTTAGCTCCCACTTCATAAAGCTGTCGAACTGATATTGAATATTGAGGACCTGAAGTTGTCCTACATTTCCCAAAACCACTTTCTGATGCATCTGTTCGAATTTTCTCATGAAGAAAATATTAAAATTTTAATACTTTTTTATGCAATATTTTGACTTTTCAAGTAAAGCATATATAGTATGAATAAAAGCAAGATGTGTTTCTTTAGTTAGGATTCCTATAGTACAGTTTTTTTTCCTTCCACGAAACTAACCAAATAAAATTTTGTATAAGAATTCACATCTTTTGTTATCTGGTGATAAAGTAATCAGTTGTTGATAAGGATCAAGCAAATGTTGTCCCTTTAAAGCAGCTTTAACATTAACAATTTTCTACCATCTACAAATTTAAGAAATAAAATTTGATCTTGTTTCATAACTTATTAGTTTATGTTGCTCTCCTAACTATTGTAGTCCCTGAATAACAAAGTTATTAAATATCTTAAGCACAAGTTTCACATTTTGTTATTCAAGATTTGAAGGACATAAAGCTTTTAAAGTTAAACCATAAACAAACTTTACTAAATTAATATTTTCCATGTCATATCGTTACGGAAAATAAAAACATTTCCTTGCAATTTTGATTAATCCAATTGTTAGGATGTATACGAATATGTGTACTGTATCAATAACAAAAAAATGAAGGATTAGAAAGATCAGATGGAACTTTAGAGAGGGGGATGACAGCTGAAGTATCATCCTCGTCACTTGACCGAGGTTTAAAATTGCGAGGTCCATCGCTCAAAGCCCTCGTGTTGCTCCTACGTTCGATGTTAATAAGCACAAAATCAATCAAAGTATATAATGAAGAAAAGGTTATTAATTTCTTATTTACATCAATAATATTTGCTTATACTTTGGAAACAGGCATCAATAAAAAAAAAGTATTTGTTTCAAATTCGAAACGAACTTTCTCTGGTACTGTGGTCTTACTCAAAAAGTGCTATATGGAAAGAACTATTTTTATATTTTAACATAAAAAGAAACCTGAACAATTAAAGACAAAACAAAAGATAAAAGTTTCAAACCGGATATAAATGGAAGCTTCCCTTTACTGTCCGATTTTTTTAATAAATGTATTATGATAATAATAAATATTTTCTAAATTTAACTATTAAGGCAATAAAACGAAAAGAAGTAAACTGTAAAAATTTATATTGAACAATATTTGTAGGGGGGAGAGCTTTTTTATAATTAAATATGACTCAAAAAGATCCACAGTTTTTCCCCGATTCCTATACTTCATTTCTGCTTGAATTTCTGAAAAAAATGAGGAGTTACCCATGAGGTTTAAGTAAGTTTAAATTTCAAGGAGCAATTATGATTAATAGAATACATAATTCAATCGCAATATGTCTGTTTAATAGAAATAAAATTTAAGTATACAGTTAGTTTAGTTTTGACATGGTAAAATAATATTCAAATTTTGTTTTACAACATTTATACAGATTAAATATATTTATGTAAGCTGTTAAATAATAATCATTATATTGATTGCTTTCATAAATTAAATTTGAATATCTTTAAAAATATTACATGGCAACATTTCAGAGTGCTATCTCTGATAATTGCCTGACAACTCTCCTCATTCTTTTTATTGTTTTACATTTTTATTCACTATAATTTTTCCTCTATTACGTATTTCTTTTTATTTTTTACTATTATTTTTCCTTGTAAAAATAAATAAAGTTTACATCTTTAATCTTAAGCACTCTTAATACTAGGAGAAAAGAAACTTTAGATTCATACGCGCACATGGCCTTCCAAAAAGAGAGAGAGAGAGAAGTCAAAAGCAATAAATCTAAGGTCCTTTCAACTTTACAACTGTGAAACTCCATAAAATTCCCTCCTTACCCGATTGACCTTTGAACTTCGAAGAAGGCTCCTTTACCGCTCAAGTTGGATATTCCAGCCAACACAATGTGCCAAATACCTTGGAATACTCAGCGTCATCTATGGGTGTTATTCAGAATTATTTCCTTCATCGATAACGCTCTTAAATATCGCTTCTTTCTTACGGCAGAGGTGGCCAAGTGGTATATATATATATATATATATATATATATATATATATATATATATATATTCTTCAACTACTCGTACGATTTCTTACAAATGTTTGCATAGCATTAAACTTCCATAAAAACTAAGTCATGGTTATTTTAGTTAGTAACTCGTATTTTCAAAATGAAAATATTTGCCAAATCTTGAAATGGAATATAAAGCTTCTGTGTAGTTTCATTAAAATTTGCCGGAATCGTTGTAGCTCAGATGTACTATTTACCTTTGTTTGTATATGAATATCAACTAAAAAAATATGTATGAATCAGAAATTAAAAAAAGATGCTGTGAATTCAGGTCCTATAAAATATGTTTCATGTGTATTTAATCTTAATTTAATCCTTTGAATGCGTATGAATATTTTATAATTTAACGTTCATTAGGTAAAGATTCTATATTCTTTTATAACTTTGAAGGGAATATTTCAAATTCTAAAAAAAAAAAAATCAAATTTCCAAAAATAAAAAATTTAGTGAAACGAAACGAAATAAACTCAGAAACAAATTTTAAAATACTTTTATCACCTAAATTTTGTCAAATTTATTGAGTGTGAGAAAGTTTATTAACTCGTCGCATTAGAAATAATACAAGGTATATTTGGGACGTACCTTGTTATTTTGAACCTCTGCCAGTTGATGAGAAGGCTTCTCTTCTCCAAAGTTCTTCACCACAGCAACGGTAGATCTCTCGTTCTACCAGATTTCGCCTGCATCAGCCCTGCTACCTGAGGGT
>BMAW01067672.1:0-14448 GCA_019974015.1 Nephila pilipes | reverse complement strand
ACTTCATCTACAATCCATTAATTGATGACAGTGATTTTTGTCATAATCTTGATTTTTTTTTAAAATATATCTTTTTTTGCATATTTTTAGCCAAGGGATTTCAATATTACATTGAATCCCTATTCTATTTTCTTTCCTTGTATTACTTTTAAATTAATTACATTCCTTTTAAAATATTTTCAAAGCAATAAATCTGGTAAAGATCTGTTCATAATCATGTCACTTATTCAAATTTGAGATTTGATTGCTATTTAATAAATTTAATATGGCATTTTATTAGATATTTCGGAATGATCCTATTTCAGAAGGGCCATTTGGCAAGATTTTTGGAATCACGCCAAAATGCACACTTTTTTTTTAAATATTATAGGATTGCCTGGTAAAATCTACATGGTTACTATATATAATGAGGACCAACTTAGCGACTTATTGCCCTTAGAAATTCTCTTGCCCAGTGGCTCCCTAAAATTGATCTTTCAAGTTATAATGGCACGTTAAAATTTAAATGCTTTACGTTTTTATTATTATAATTAGTTTTATATGATTATTATTAATTACTTATAATATAATTAATGTAGATCAATAATAACGATTTTTCCCCGATTACTTCAATTTTATATTCAGAAAAACCTTTCATACTAATAAAGTTCCCGGTTAACACCAAGTACTTAGCGAAAATTAGTCATATACAATAATCATCCAGAAAGCTTTCGTGAGGTGGTTTAAACATATTAAAGAGCAGCCAGCGGTCATTTTTTTTCATTTGACTGTGTTCCAAAATGATGAGGTTTATGTTGAGTGAAAGAACTTTAATTTGGAACAAACCAAAACAATACACCATCAATGAATTACACATTCATTCTTTAATATTATTCAAAAACTATGTGGGAATTTTCAAACTCTATACACTAGTTTACGCATCTGTAAGAGAGTGCACCTATTTATGAAACTGTATTCCTATTTATGATAATACTTGGGAAGCATTCATATACCTCAAAACCTCCCTCATCTCTCCTGATAGCATATTTAAAATATTTCAGAAATAAATGTCACCTAGGGAAGGATGAAAGATCTGTGGAATGATATAGAAAGTGAACGACGTATAATCGCTCGCATTCATCTGAATAATTATGGACTCAACATTAGTACACATATAAAGTAGATCACGAACCTTCTTCCCAGTCAGCAAATTCTTGCGACGCACGCACAAACACGAATTAAAATATCTGCAGTTTAGTGCGTTGGAGCGAAGTCCTATTGTGTCTCGTTTTGAAATGCACTTCCAATGTATTTATTGTGTTTAAGCCGATTCTCTGCCACGGAATATAATTAGAAGAAAGTATTTACCTACAGGTATCTTTTTAAGTCCGTCTTTGCATCAACAGAAAGAATATGAAAGCAGTCGATAATGTCAAGGATAAAACTATTGTTTATTTGATTGAGTAAACATTTATTCACATGTCTTTCAGATAATCAAAGAATTGTGTTAAAAGAGCTATTAAAACTTCTGTTTGGACACACTGTTCGAAATTTTTTAAAATGGCTTTCTTTTTCGCTGCGTAAGCTATGAAAAAAATTTGAGTAATTTTGCATTTCACCGGCGCAAGTGATAAAGTCGCCAAAAATGATGCAACCGACGCCAAACGGAATATATGTTTAATGTGCGTTGTCGCCAATAAAGCCTGCTTGGCGAGATTTGAGCCAGCGAAATGAAAAAGTACCAAAAATTGTTTGTTGTAGGTAGTCTGGTTTTGAACCAATATCGAGATGGAAACTATTCCAGAATAAAAGACGATACAATAAATAATTTTGAGCCACTGTCAAGAGACGAGGACGATATCTGAAATGGTGCCTCACTCTCAAATGATCTTTTCCACTTTATGAAGAATTGAAAAACTGTCCTCCTTCATTCACTCGACTTTCTTTACAGAAATCAAAATTTGTGACGTTAAGCTATTCGCAGTTTTCTCTTCAATAACTTTGGGGACTTTAATCCAGATTGATTGCTATAAATAACAACTTCTTCCCAACCAAAATGAAACATGATTAGGTAAATTAGAGGCAGGTAGAAATAAAGAGAAGTGATTTAGATAGGAAAGTATATAAGCAGAAGGAAGTCTAGTGAATAGAGGTCGAGTGTCACTAGCGTTGAGAACATGCCTTACAGGTAGTAGGCGAGATCAAGAATTGCCACGGCGAGAGTGATCATAGCGAGGTCAAGAATCAAGCCAACTTCAACTGTAAAAGTTTCGGTAAGGCACTCTTAATTCGATATTAGTGAGATGGGCGAATATATCTAGGGTGTTACCTTGGAGAGCAGAAATTCATATATCATTATAGTGCAAGTCTATTGAATAAATATTGTGCGCGATATTTGTCTAATGCCTTTTTGTATAAGTTACTGACTTTTTAGTGTTAGAATATTTGGTTAAGTTATGGCACAAGAGGCGAATAGGAGTACTATGCCACCACAAACTCTCTTACCGATGATGCGACTTCAAAAGGGAATTAGTTTCTTAGAAATACAGTTAAACTTCGATAATTCCAAGCTGTAGACACCAGAAAAAAAAAATTCGAATAATCCTAAAATTATAATTACTTACAACAGGGCCAAAATTGGGAAATTCCTTTGGTAAAAGTGCAGTTTTGAGCTTGGGCTGTCCATTATTCCACTTTTTTAAAGTAATACATTGAAATTATTTACCAACGAAAATATAATTTAACTGAAAACATAATTCTATGCCTTTTAATTGCAAATGAATAACGGGAAAAAACGCAACACTTCACACCATGTCAGTGATTGCTGCATTGGGAAACCTTTAATCAGAGTCTTCCCATATAGTGAACCATGCCTTTAAGTTATGAAGCTGTTACCAAGAAACCAAGGTTAAACAAATGTTTGCTCCTATTAACTCAGTTAGTTACTAGGTTATAATAAACTAATAAGGGACTTAGCTGACTTTTCGATTGGATTGAAGTTTGCGCTATTCCCAGGCCAATCCACCTGTGAGATATGATTATCTTCAAACATTTTTATACACAACAGCAGTATGACATGTGGATGAAATATAAATGAAGCATTATTCTTGCAAAGATGATGAGTGAAAGGCTTCAATTTATTCACAAATTTTTAATTTATGAGTTTTTAGCATTTGAATTCCCATTCATCACTCAAATTTTGCAGACACGTTTCACTCACGTACAAACTTAGATCATAACATTAATATGGTGTTTACAAATTAATGTTATGTAATCAGGAAGCAAATCTTCTCTGCGTTTTCTTACATGTTATAAGTCATTGCTATGAAACAAGCTGATATTCTAGTTTTATCGCTCCGAGTAACACGTATCCATTCTTCTGATGTCCATTCAACAATGTTAAAGTCTAGTATAAACTTTTCAACCTTTGTTTGAGAGAAAAAATATGGCCTTTATGTTGAATTCTAGTATTAAGACCAATTTCCTACAGGAGGAATTGAACAAATCTTCCTATCAACTTAACATTGTAATCTGCCATTTCATTTTATATTCTCTGATTTTTTCTAATTACTTAAGCCATCTATACGCGGCTGTTGTTTTCCTCCCGTATCGGAGGATGTTTTACTTCCCCGTGGTGGGAGAGATAGAAAGACCTTCTATACCATCAACGTTTCAAAAACTTCGATCTTTGGGTCCGAAGACAGCTTGTTCGTTCGTTTTTTGCAGTGTTCTTAGCAACTATGCTGAGAAGATTCTTTCTCGGGCTAGCTATTAAGGCTTTTCAGCTTCTGCCGCAGTTCATGAAAATTGTCACCTCATTCTTCCCTTCAGTATCATGTAATGATGCGAAGAGAAAAATTCTGAACTAAGATAAGGTTGTTTTTCCATCCATTACTGCAACTGAGATATACATCCCGTCCCTGTTCAGTTTTCGTTTTGGGGCAGTTTCCATTTGAAATCATCGCCTGTCTCTGTATTTCAGGCAGTGGGTCTATTTCACGCGTGCGTGGTAGTTAGTTTAATAATAGTTGTAATTTATGTGTGGCTGTCTTAGTTAAACAACTAGACGAAATGTTTTGGGGTAGGGAGTACATGCAACCAGTACTTCTAGATTATGCAACTGTCTAGTGTTCATGTCCTGGGTCATCAATGGAGATGTTTTTGCGGAATGTATTCAATATTTTTTACTGTATGGTAAGTGAATAACAATGATGAGTACTGGAAGTGATTCTAACTCACTCTTATACATACGAGTAGCCAAGTGTACACAAAAGACACTACACATATATGCATTGTAAGTAAACATTGCGTAAAATTATTTCTATAAATAAGGCATTATCAGATGTAATCATTCAAAACAAAACTAGAAAGCATACTACTATATCCGGGTGAGTGAGAATTGATCAGTTACTTTAAGGATGTCTTCGCGAAATGTTAATAATAGGACTCGAAACCGGAACTCTTTTTCCATTAACAAAACACTTGCACATTGATTTAATAT
This sequence comes from Nephila pilipes, assembly GCA_019974015.1. NCBI lineage: Eukaryota > Metazoa > Arthropoda > Arachnida > Araneae > Nephilidae > Nephila > Nephila pilipes. The sequence continues at coordinate 9,968 of BMAW01067672.1, read as the reverse complement.
TCTGAGTTCACTTTATCTTATAAGGCTGTGTATTTTACAATATCTCTGACATACATTGCTGGCCTTTAAAATGGCAACAAAAGGAAGGAATGATCTGATGAAGATCAAAATCATATGAAAGGAAGAAAAGGTTAGAATATGCAATTCATTAGTATTTCAGCCCATTTAGACGACGCAGAAGGGAGAAACGGCATCTGAAGCACTGCATAAAATAAAAAATGTGCAGTTAATTTATCATTCGGAAAGCGCTTTGTAGGATCGGAGTTTGCTCTGAATTTCGTGTTATGCCTTGAATAAGAAAATGTAATTCTTACCAGCAAGTGTTGGAATTCTATAGAGGCAGGATCGAGAGTTTGGATTATCGGTCCGTGATATTGCCCACCACATTGTTCGAAATCCAGCCATTGTCAAACGGATAGGAAATCAATGGGCTGCTGAGACCACACCGAACAGCATGCAGAATCTCCATGCCATCTCATGATTAACGCCCAAGAGGTTAAACATATTGTGATGTTGAACCTGCAATATCTTAATAGTCCACAAAAACATCAGTCAGAAAATGATCCTGTTTGAAGCACGTCCGTAATCCACTCGTATGGCGCGGCGACGTTTACAGCAGCGTGGACTCTCAGCACGGCGACCATTACTTCAGCTTCCCTTGATAATGCATTGTAGAGCAAGAAGGCGACTCTGATGTGCTGAACAACAAAGCTGAATATAAAAGTGGCACAATGTCGTTTTTTTATACGAGTCCCGGTTTTGCGGCGTGACGTTTTCTGAAGGCCGTTTTCTATGGCCGTCTGTATGTTCCGAGAAGACCACTCGTCATCTGCTTGCCTTTAATATCAGTACAGGTGTTCTGTACCTTGTGTGATGATTTGGAGAGCCATTTGGTACACGATAGTCACATCTCTAATCCGGATAAAGGGTAATTTGAACGCAGATCTGTACATTTCTACCATATTACGTACAGTGGTAGTGCCCTATCTTCGGGGCTTGCGAAACGTCACCTTCCAACAAGAGAATGTAAGATCATATGTTGCTAGTCGTGTTCTGAGGTATTCGATTGTTGCCATGGCCTTCAAAGTCTCCTGATCTGTCACCTATTGAAAATATCTGGTCATGGCTTGCTTAGAAACTGGCCCTCCACTCCTCTCCAGATAATACGGATGATGAAGTTTGGCACAGACTTATAGCTGCATAGAATAATTGCCCGTTTCTATCATCTAAGCCCAGTTTGACCCCATGCCTAACTGGGTAAATATCGTTTTAGATGACAGGGGTAGCAGATGTTTCTAGAGATTTTGCACTCCTGTAACCCCCACCTAACTGCTAGCAAATTTAATCATTTTGTCTTCATGCTATACTGTTTACGTACAATTAATAAGTTTGTTGTATTTGCTTTACTTCATAGTGTTGTAATTTTAATGGCCAACAGTGGATATCTAAATCAGTCCTTAATTTATGGTGTAAAATGGGCTTCGTATTTCCTTCCCTGTACTGTAATGCTAAATGGGTTTTCAAAGTTACATGTTCACGTGAAAAATAGCGTGTTTCAAAATGTTCCTAAATTTTGAGAGTTTTGTATTATAAAGGATATTATATCACAGACGTTCATGAAAAATGGAACAATTTTCTTCTTTTAATGTATTCCAAGTTCTGACATGGTTCTTTGACACTAGATGGATACAGCCTTTACTTAATTCGACATTACGAAACATTAAGCCAAATTTGCACACTGCAAAAAGAAAGAACTTTTAAGCAGACAATTGAAAAATAGGAGATTTATCTCAAAAGAAAATTGGTAAGGGAGTGTTGAAGGACAAGTGTAAATGATTCAGCACGAGTTGGTAAAAATACTAATTAACAAGCGATTTCTCTCTTTCTTTGTTATCATCAATTTCTATTTGAACGCTTTTCCTATGACTGGTGAAAGAAAATATCCGCCATAAATTTTGATGAATCGATTTCTATGGTATTTAATAGGTGAAACGTGTGACTAATATAAAATGATTTACAAACAAATAATTCACTATGCAATATGTCCATGGCATACATTCATTTCTCATCTCAAATCTAGACAGATTTCATTAATTTTAAGGATTTGTGTTTGTAGGTAAATATGCTCTGAAACTATTATCCATAACTTCTGCTATAAATTCTCACGTATCTTGAGAGTTGGTTTAAAATTTTTGTTAGTAAAATTGTTAAAATTTGGTAAGCAATCATTTATCAAAATTATTTCTTGGAAAATATATTGAGACAATCCTTGATGTTAACTTGTTATAGAAGAATATAAAATATATTTGCATTTTCTAGCGTTCTCTAACAATTTAATTTTTATCTATTCTTTTTATGGCTGCGTTAGCTTATTGATCAGGATCACGATTTTGCAACTGTCGTTACTCCCGTCGAGTTGAGGGCTAGAATCCGGCCACGATTGCCTACTAGTCATGGTCATGTACTCAAATCTAGTCGAGATCTAAAAGTTCTATTGATGTTGTGAGGTAGTTTCGAAAGGCTGGGGCCAGCTCATGTGTCTTCCTCGTCACTTGACAGATGTTCATATCTACGAGACCCGTAACCAATAGCCTTAATGTTACTTGTAAACTCAATGTTAATTAAATAAACATTCAATATATGGAGTCAGATCTTGATGCCCTAAAGATCTATCAAAAGAAAAAATTTCTTATTTCCTAATTTTCATCCAAATAATTTCCTTTCTTCTGTTTGGAGATCATCAGGATAAATTGTTTTTATGGGTTTTGAATCAAAACAAATATTTTTTTTAATCTTTTTTTGTAGTTGCATTCATAAGATTAAATTCGTCTTTATCATGCTAGTAACTGTTGACCTCATGCGAATAATTAGAGTTTTGTTTGCTCTGAGTTTGCTATATCGTATTTGTTCTAAAAAGTATATATCTAAAAATATTATTTAACAAATTAAGAATAAAATTTTTATCCGTATAGAATTATTAGAAGTGCATGAAAAATCTTTTGATGGCAAAATGTAGTGATGTTTAATTTAATCAAATAACGTAATATTTGAATTAAAAACAGTATTTTTGAAGAGGAAGTTACTAGAATATAAATTAAATAAATAGAATAAATATTTCGTTTTATGGTATCTAGGCAAGCTACATGAAAATAATTTCACTAAGTAAATGCATAATGTGTTCAATTTATTCTAATTTATCAAACTTTTTCTTTTTATGAGATCCAATTTATTTTCATTGAATCAAGCTTTTATTAATGAAAATATTTCAATTTTCGATTTCAAACAAATTCAATAATAATAATTTTTGAATTTTATTGCCTGAGTTTATTACAATTCTTTAATTTCTATTTCACTTTATCATTACTTCATGCATTCGTCTTCAGATTCATCACCGAATTAAAAATATAGTTGTTTAAAACAGATTTGTTAAAGTATTGTTCTAATCAATTTTTTTAATTATTTTATGTAATGGTATATATAGTACAATACACGTTTGACATCTTGAAATTATTCTAAATATTTAAGATGAATAAATTTTGAAACAATTTATGACACTTGGAATTTTATGAACATTTTTATTCAAGGGATTACTTCACGTATAAAAATATATTTAAATTTAAATATTTCAAAACATACGTAAGAACATATCACTCTAATTAATAATCAGGAACAGAAAACTATTTAAATCAGTATTAATAGTAAATAATGTTGATTTCTTCCATTAAAAAAATATATATAATCTAGTTCAAACTTATATTAGTAAGCATAAAAATGGCTGATGTAAAGGATAATAATAAATAATACCGTATACTGACAAAACCCCAGTGTTTTAAACTTCAGAATTGAGAAGATGATGTTTTTATTCAGTTTGTATGCAAATGTTATATTGACAAATTAGAAGATGAATTGCAAGAAATTCCAACTCTCAAAAATTTTCAGCACTGGATATAAAAGTTATATTTCTTTCGACTTATTCATTTATCTGAAAACTCATCTTTAGTTTCTCATTTTATACTATGAAAGAGTATTTGTTAAAACATTCGTAAGTGATCATGGAATATTTTTCGGGTATTTTTCTTCTGGAACTTAAATTGACTAAAACGAAATTAAATGAATTTCTTGTTATTGTTTTTATCAAACTACGAGTATTTATGTTTGTTAATTGTGTCCTCTATTCATTTTATTTTCTTTTACTTAATATAAATGATTTATTTTTTATTAACAATAAAAGTACTGTGTTTTTAATTATTTTTATTGTAAATAATTTTTTGAATTATTCTAACTTTCATTCTACTTCGTTTTATTAAAAAAAATTAATTGATCATATTTAATAAGTTTTATAATTTATTCGATAAAAAAATTCCAAGACAAGCGTGAAATGCCTGAATAATTAACGTTTTTCAAAGTTGTTTTAAAATATTGGTTCCGAATAAGACTGTGGAAAATCATAACTCCATTCACTTTTATCCATTCATCCAATCGCTAAGTTAAGCAAGATCCTATGTATCAGAACTAATTTCTGATATGAGGGGGAGTATGTTCTACTTTTACTTTAACTGTAACCTTCCGCACCTGCGAACCGACATGCGCATCATTTTAATCACAAACACATCCAATTTAAACAGCCCATTCGATTTTTAAGCCTCGTCTTTCGATTAATTTGAGTGTACCACCATTAGGAACAATTACTTACGAAAGTTACATTGAAAATTGTTTTCAATTACTATACCACAGTTAACCTTGATAACATTTTATGTGAATTAAAAATGTATCTTTAGATTAGAATGAGATTACTTTAGTACTGCATCTGCAGTACTAAAGAAATCTCATTCTTTAGATTTATTGAGTACTGTATCTGCAGCAGTTAGTCCAGTTTCAGCCGGCACTAGAGTAGCGAGCGAACTGAAACAAATCGCTCACTTGAAGGATAACTTCGAGCCAGACGTCGTACAACATAACCTTATCTTTTTCCCATCGAACAGTTATGGGGCATTAACCAGCTTCATCCCCAATAAGTAGTGACCTTTGTTGAGTTGACGGATCCGTTGCATCAGCCTCTAAACTCTATCCCACAAAATGATATTCGCCTTCTACAAGGCACAATGCATACATGATTACATACTTATATTCAAAATTGTGGCAACTACTACCAATTAACGTTTGAGTTAGCTTTTATAGACTATACCAGACCAGGGACTTTCAAACAGTAATCAAATTCAACTAAGAATAATTGTTATCACGTGAATATAGCATAATTAGTAATTATGTGAACAAATAAGGGAATATATAGTTTGATTGGCGGAAAATGTGATATGTTAGTGTAAAGTGGTTATAAAATAAGAAAACAATGTCGAAAATGATAATAAAAATTAATTTTTATCCATTGCTTTAAAGACAACTAGGTATAAGGAAGAATAATAGAAGGATAAAAGGATTCCCACATTAGTGAAAAATAACTAAATTTTAAAGGTTTGATAAGGTTTATGATCATTTTGGACAACCATGCACGCTTCACAACGATTTGCTATTCTTGTTAAGACTTTTCTGAAAAGTATTGGACTCATTAAGCTCCAAATGTCTTGAAATGCTCTTTTAATTTCTACAACAGAGCTTGATGGGTGAGAAAGGACTGCAAGTTTTCTGCGGATCATGTTCTAAACATGCTTGATAGGATTCAGATCATTTGCTTAAGCAGGACACAGCATGTATAGAAAACATTTCTTTTCAAAAAATCATCAATCAGTCTCACACGGTTAGAAGGAGCTCTATCATCCGTAATTATGAAGTAGCGAACACCAATATCTCAAAGCAATCTATAATAGGCTCAAGAACTTCATCCTTGAATTGTTTTAGCAGTCACAGACCCCGTATCAAAGATTCTAAAGTCTTTTTGGCCATCCAGTATGATGTCTGTCCAAACCATGATTCCTGTTGACCAAAAACAATATTTTTCCGAGATGTTTCCCGAAGAGAAACGAGTTCAATGTTCTTCCCATGTAAATAGCTGAAGAAAATCAATGTTCACTCTGAAGCGATATTTGTTGCTAAACATTACATTGCTCACTGTCTCAAGCTTCATTTTAAACGTCTATACGTAAATGTAAGGGGAATGCAAATTGCTTGTAACATAATTGAGTCTCCTGTAAACGGTTTGTCTGAAAACTCGCACTGTTATAGAAGTTGCCAGCGATGAACAAATACCTTTGACGCAACCGTTCCCCTACCGTCTCACAGTTAATGCCAAATATGGGTCTTGGTGAACCATTGTAATATGTAACTGACCTGGTAATGATCATCGGCTAACACTTACTGCACGTTGAAACATCTACCACCGTTTTGAGTTCACACGCTGAGGCACATTTAGATTTCTAAACATTTCAGTATGGGACGTCCAGGATTTCAGCATTCCAACAATTCCTTTTTTTTCCCCAAATATCTCTAATTGTCTTCCTTTTTGTGTCATCATTCGTTCTGTTTAATCATCAACAATGTTCCTTCGTACGAGAAATGCACGAAACATGACGATATTGCTTATGCCGAGTGAGCCAATTTATCCGCATTTTGACATGCGCTTGTGCTTTGTACACGAAGACGTCGACTGAAATGTTATACATAAAGATTAAGTTTCCTCTTCAGTAGATAATTTTTCACGAGTTATTTCGCACAAATTTATCTATATTTTAAAATGGTTTCTCATTTTACGATTTAGTCGTAAATTCTGGAGCTAGAGTAAGCTAGATTGAGAGAGTTAGCTAGCAGATCAGAATTCATCCTCGTCACTTAACAACTATTCAAATTTATAAAGTCCCTTGCCTGTAGCCCTTTGTAGTTATAAGGTTGTCTTTTTTGTCAAAATAAACTATTCATTATTTATAAAATTGGAATCGTTTGAATTCTTAAGCTATGAAGCATTTTATCAACAAAATTAATTGAAAACTTCCAAATTCCATTATTCCGTTATTATGTGATCTTACAAGTAAGTCAAATTTTTGATAAAATATAAAAGCATAGAACATTTTATACTTCATCATCCTAGATAGAAATAAAACATTCAGAAATTAAAAGACGTAAAATATGGTTCATCATCAATTCCTCTTTTGCTAAAATCTTCGATAACATTTTCATTTACAAATTTCTTCCTGATAATATAACTTACCATGATTTAAAGAAATTGTGTCGACATGGTTACTCGATTCAATAAATGTGTTTGATGACGCTTTTTTATTTTGAGAATCAAAAGGATTGAAGAAAATACATTAGTTTACCTTACATCTTTCCATAACATTCTCTAGTTTCATTCCTCACTCACTTGGAAATAAAATCTGTAACTACTAAAGTAGAAAAGACTTTAACGCCATTTCGAATTCTAATTTCAGGGTTAATTGCTTATTGCTCATAGTCAGATAAAAGGTATTTATTCTACCTTTAGAATCACTCTGATCAGAAAAATTTTAAAAAATAAACTAAAATTCGTCAAACATATTTCAATTTTAAAGAAATTCCACAAAAGCTGCTTAATGAATGGTTTTCTACAGTTATTCAGATAAAGTTCGAAGTATTTCCTCTTCGCCATTTTGTTTCGAAAATGTGAATAGGAAGAAAAAAAAATTTCCTGGAATTTAATTAAAAACCTAATTACGTCTCCTATTATGTATCGACAAATGAATAAGTAAATCGATGGATGTATTAGCGAGAATCGAGATGAATTTCACGATAAAATGTTTCGAGCGAACATCCCAAGTAATGTCTGTTTGTCTAAGTAAAATACTTTTTTTTAAAAAAAAACATATCTTTTAATCAAGAAAAGAATGCATAAAATGGGACATAATTGGATTCTTTGACAAAAATACTCGTAATGGAATGTTCCTCAAAAATGATTATTTTTGTAAGATACATATTTAATAAAAAGCTGGGTTTTTTTCCATTCAAGATTTATTGCATCGTTTCGAAAAGTAAATTTTTTACAGAATTTTATTCGAAACAATTGCTTATTATCCATGTAGATTTTCCATTTGTTTAACGCTTTTTGTGAAGCATTATATTTTAATAGAAATATAATTATCCTCCCAGTAAATTAAAACGGTTTGAAGAAATGTAAAAAAAAAAAAATCTTCGGAGTTTGAATGTAAAACAACAAAAGTTGTGTGCGAACTCCCTTAAAGTGTAAATTTAAGGTAATATTTTGCTTAAACTTTTGTAGAATAAAATATAATTATATGAAATAAGAAAATGTATCTCAATATATATATATATTTATAAAATAGAATACATCCTTCTTCATAAAATCTTTGATATGCACCCATAAGCAAAATAAATAAAAATAAGAAGTAGAATATGAATGTAGAAATTCATACTGATTTCCTCAATGGTTTTAATAAACTGAGCATTTCCTACATTATGTTATCACGAAATACAACACAAATAAGATAAACAGAATAGAATTGTGTAATATTTGAATGTAGATTTGAGAAAATGTAAACACGAGACTCTCAACCCATTTCTCTCAAAATGTGGTGTCAATTGAATACATATTAATGATGACTTGTGCTTTATGAAGAATTTTTAAAGGGAGATAGCAGTGTATTCTTAAATAATGGAAAACAGCATTATTTTGAGTTTTGTATTCATGAATTCTGAACATCATTAAATAAAACTAAATAAAAACTTTCAAATGAAAAAGGGAAAAGTAAGGGAACATATTGGCCTAATTGCTAAGAGCACGGCTAAACCAAACGAATAAGTCCTCTTTGGACCAAAGGTTGAAAGTTCGAAATGCCCCCGGCACAGAAGTGTACAAACTTCCCCACTACGGGGTAGAAAGCTTCCCCCATACTGGCTCAAACCCCTCAAATCACCGGATAGATGAACCAGGTCTTGAACACAAAATAATAGTACACCCTAGAACAATTGTTTACTTATATACCTGGCGCAAAACTTTCTCCCGTGTGTCTAACTAAGAAACCCATCCATAATTCGCAAGAATTGATGTACCAGCTACGGTGCTCGCATCAGATAGGCCTGCCATCTCGAATAGAGACAGTAGATGATGTCAAACAGATACAGCTCCAAATGAAACTCTATATAACAGGAAGGGGATGCACATAAATTACAACAATGGTTCGGGAAAACACCTTTTCTAAGAAAATATCATTCAAATGTTCCTCTTCGTAAAATTACGATGAAACAGGAGGGGCAATGTGAGGTAGCTCTTTTTAACTGTATCAAGAGAAGTTAAAACACATAAATATTTTCCACAAGGGTGAATCTTTTTTAGCTTCGTTGCTAAGAAAACTGAAAAGTGACTGGAAAAGTCTTCTGACCGACAGATCAAGGGTTAAAATCATACCCGTCTCTCAAGGACATCCAACTTCCTCCCGCAGATACGTCGGGAAAAACATCTCTTTACTGAACCTGTAACAAATATTTAATTATTTTTTCCACATTTCATTTTAGATCTGCATTTATTTTTGAGTATCAAATAAATAAATTGGCCCTCTTCTGCTAAAAATGAACTTAAGTTTCGATAATAGGTGAATTTGTTTTATAGAAAACAAATAAAAATAACTATTTAATTTAAAATACTTTGAGCACGTTAATAATAACGTAAAATAACAGAAGTTATTTGCTTAAGAGTTAAATGTTTTTTCCGATAATTCATAATTTAATAAATGTTTTTTTTTTCAGATTTCCCCAAACCAGTCTTTTGAACAACATTCCCATTAAACTTAACTCTTTAATGAATATATATTTACTAAAATTGCATTATTCCTTTTACAAAATAAATAATCACCAACGAAAATTATTAACTCTCGAACAAAACAATTCTTATTAATTTACAATAAAATTATACATCTTAAAAAATATTCTCGACATCCAGTGTCGATGAACTCTGACGAAAACCATCTTAAATCACCATGACAATAATGATTAATCTAATTTAATTATCTAAACATGCATGAATGGTGCAC
>BMAW01067671.1:478824-491423 GCA_019974015.1 Nephila pilipes | reverse complement strand
TAAGACGTTTTATTGCGCGTCGGGGACGACCACGTACAATTTATTCAGATAACGGCAAAAATTTTGTTGGTGCTGATAAAATTCTGCAAACCGTTGACTGGGATGGTCTCCGTTTTAAGGCTGCAGAACAAAAAATTCAATGGATGTTTAATCCTCCATCAGCTCCCTGGTGGGGCAGATGGTGGGAACGTTTAATTCAAATTGTAAAATCAATTCTAAGAAAAATTCTAGGCAGAGCATCTTTAGATTATGAGGAGTTACTAACAATATTAAGTGATGTCGAGCAAATTGTAAACTCTCGATTTCTTACTTTTGTTTCAGAGGACTTAGATGAGGACTCAAGTATCACACCAGAAAAGTTCCTTCATGAAACACCAATATCAGGTGTTCCTGATGTGGATAATATTGATAAAAGTAAACTAAATAAAAGATGTAAATACATACATAGATTACGCCAGACTTTAAGATCACAATTTCGAAGTCAATATTTAGGACAGTTACAACAACAATCTATTAAAATTTATAATACCCAACCAATTAAGGTGGATGAAGTAGTTTTGCTTGAGGATAATAATAAAAGACGTTCGTAATGTAATCTAGCTCGAGTTCTAAAAGTAATTCCTGGTCGAGATGGGCAAATTAGACTTGTTCTCATAAAAACTGAGAATTCAGAGTTGTTACGACCAGTGCAGAGAATATATCGGCTAGAGTTGGAAAACTCTGTAGTGAAAACTGGGGATGAGCCGATTCCTTTAACCACCAGTAGTGATAGAGTAGTTAAAACTCCTGCTGTAACACACTAATTTCAAAACGAGACTGTAGATGGCGCCACATGATGGGAATAATCCTTAAGGTCAGGGTGTGGCTTTGTCATCTAGTATTTCTGCCAGAGAGGCCACGGAGAAAGAGAGCGGAGCTGAGAGAGGCTGTCGAGAACAGACGTTATATCCAGAGCTCATTTTTCACATTTCATACAAGCTAACTTTTTTCTTCTCACCACTGGTGATTGAAAATTCTTTAATTCTCAAGGGTTCTTTTTTCAAAGACCATGGATCCGTCCATGGAAATCTCTAAGGAGAATGATTCTCCCCCACAACTGATTGCCGATACTAATTCCGCCATTAATGATCAAACGGAAACGACCGACTCACCACCACCACCTCGTCTAGACCCGGATGCTTCTTCAGAAGAAACAGAAAGGTTCTACATCGAGCATTCCGAGGGAATACGCTTATTGATCGAACTCAGAGATCGCTATGCCCTCTGGGCAAAAAAGCTTACTGCCGCTTCTTCACAGAAGCCTGACGACTTCGCGAAATCTCACGCTGAGCTAGGCATTGCCTATGCTCAGCTCTCTGCCATCAAAGGGAAATTAAGTGTCCCTATTTTCAAGCTTCCGGCAACAACCGCAATTCTCGATAAGATCATCGAGGCGGCGAAAAAGAAAGCCGAGAAGCGAGCGAAGAAGGCGGCAAAACAAAATGTCGCCCGTTCTCCCGCTCAAACCCAGGAAGTGGGTGTGGCTTACACGAAAGCTCCGGCTCAGGGAGGGGCCTCCCTTCCAGCGAGCCAATCAAAGAAGCGAGCTGCCGAAAACGAACCAAAGCAGGGTAAGAAAGCTTTTTCTAACCTTACCACGGTCCAGACAAACACTACACCTAATATTAAGTCCAAAGGAGATGAGATTTCAGATCTCAGTGAGGAAGAGGACGCTGGATAACCAATGAACCCCGCCACTCCTGTTAATCGCCCAAAAATTCCTCCTTTTTTCATCACACCGAAGGGTGATTGAAGGCAACTCCTCTCCTTCGCTCGGCTGGAAGCGCCTTCGCTATACAGCAAACTGAGCGGCCGCTTCCTCCGCCTCACGGTTAACCATGAGACGGAATACAGAAAGCTTGCGAACTTCCTACGCACTGAAGGCGTGGAGTTCAAGTCATATATGTTGAAAGCTGATCGTCCTCTAAAATTAATTTTACGTGGACTCCCATCGACCACCGACTTAGAAGAAGTTAAGCAGGAAATTGAGAGCGCAGGTTTTACTGTGCACAAATTCTCCCGCTTAAGTAAATTTCAAACCAAGGCTCCGATGCCCCTCATATATTTCCAAATTCTAAACAACCTCAATGCAGAATCAATTTACAACTACACCGACATGTTCGGAACAGTCCTCAGCATTGAGAATTATCGGGGCAACAAGCGCCCATCTCAATGCTGGAGGTGTCAGGGGTTTTTTCACTCCTCTGAGGTTTGCCACCTCCCTATTAAATGCGTCAAGTGCGCAGGGGCTCACCGAGCTAGGGACTGCCCCAATGACTTTGACACTCCTCTAAGGTGTGCAAACTGTGGCGGGGAACACGCGGCGAATTGGCGCCAATGCCCCCGATTCCCTAAGGGCAAGAATTCAGGCCCTAAACTTAATAGCAAAATTTCTAATAATCAAAATTCTAACAAAAATTTAAAAAATAAAAATTCGGCCCCTAAACCAAAAATTGTTAACTCTCCCAAGAGCCAGCGTCCTCTCGAGAGTTATCGACAGGCAACTCCACAAGTATCATACTCCCAAATCCTATCCGGACAGACTATGGTTCATACCGCCCCTGTTCAAAATTCTACGGCTTCCCCCAGCTCCGGAAATTTTGGGGAAATATTCCGAGCTGTTATGGCTATCGCCAGTGACGCGAATGTAGACGAGCAACTTTTTGCTCGGGCATTCCGGGAGTGTCTCCCTGCCCTTCGCCAAGTCACAGCAGCTGACGACAAGGCCTGCATTATTTTTGAGGCCTATGTCGCACTTAAGCACGGGCACGCTTACCGCGCCCCACCCCAACATTAAAATTCAATCGTGACGTGCACGACATTTCTCTTGGGTTCTGGAACGCAAATGGTCTGCGTTCCAAGATTGACGAAGTCAGAAACTTCGTCACAGAGCAAAATTTTGATCTGTTTTTGGTTCAAGAATCAAAGCTCCAACCGGGGCAAGAACCCCAGATCGCCAACTATCGTCTTCACAAAGACGATAGAATAACTTTAACTCCTCGTATTGACGGAGGCACCGCTATATACTGTAAAAGTAATTATGAACATTGCAGAGTCCTCTTACCGAGGTTACAGTATATCGATGCAACTGCTATCGAAATTAAAATTAATAATTATCCACCTTTGCGAATAATTTCTGCTTATATTCGCTACACCCCCCACAATCGATACCAGTTCCCTGAGGAGGATTTTATTAAACTTCTTAATTCTGGTCAAAATTTAATTATTGCTGGAGATATGAATGCCTGTCATAAAGATTGGCACGATTCAAGATCAAACAATTTTGGCTATAAACTCAAAAATGTTATAAGCAGAACTCCTGGTGCTAGGGTTGTTGCACCGTACACCCTACGCACATTAACCCTAGGTCCCGACCGGGGGCTAGGGATTCTATTATTGATCTTGCAATCTTTAAAAATATTCCTTTTAATTATGATATAAGAGTCATCCATGATCTGAGCTCAGATCATTTACCGGTCATCTTGACTCTTCACACTAACTCTGCATTTTTAAAATTACCAGAGCAACTCTCTACCAATTGGGAGAATTTTAAATTTATTTTAAATTCAAAACCCCTCCCCATTCCAGAAACCTCCAGCAATGAAGATATTGAAAAATCTATAGAGCAAATTGGTGTAACTATTTCTGGGGCACTTGTGACGGCCTCAAAACCAAAATTTAAACCTCCTCCTCTGAGACTCCCTATAGAAATCGGAACTAAAATTCGTCGCAAAAATTATGTACGGAGAGTCTGGCAAAGATGTAGGAATCCGGCTCTTAAATCTGAACTCCGTACACTCAGTAATGAGATTAAACGAGACATTAAACACTTTTCCCAGGAAAGATGGGAAAAACACATTGAAGGCCTATCGCCTGATACAAACACCCTTTGGAGGGAAACCTCCCGACTCACAAAGCCTTTTCACACCATTCCGCCCCTGAAGGGCGCCCTCGGCAGTGTTGCTGTAGCTCCTATTGAAAAGGCGGAAGTTATAGCTGATAGCCTTCAAAATCAATTCGAACCAAATGAAGACGAGAATCCCAGATTCTCAGCTCATACTACGCGGAAAGTCCAAAGGTTTTTGGCCTCCTCCACTTGCCTAGACCTGGAACCAGTCCAGGCTAGCGAAATTTTGGACTTTATACATAATACCAAAATTAAGAAAGCTCCAGGATTGGATTTAATTTCTAATCGCATTCTTAAAAATCTCCCACTTAAATTTATTTTTCTTCTCACGCTGATCTTTAACTTTTTAATGGAGAACTGCTACTTCCCTAAGGCTTGGAAGATCGCCGTGGTGGTCCCCATTCTCAAGTCTAGTTCAGATGATTCGAATCCTCAAAATTATCGGCCCATATCGTTACTCAGTTCGCTGAGCAAAGCATATGAATGTGTTATTTTGAATCGCCTGGACCAGTTCTGCAATTCCAGGAATATTGTTATTCCAGAGCAGCATGGTTTTGTTCCCAAGTGCTCTACAGTAACACAGTTACTTAGAGTTACTGAGACGGTCCAGCAAGGCTTTTCCAATAACAAAGCCACGGGTATGCTTTTTATCGATATTGCCAAAGCCTTTGATAAAATTTGGCATGATGGGCTCATTTCCAAGATGATGCGACTTGGAATTTCGGACCAACTTATCAAAATTATACACTCATTCCTTGACTCTCGCAGTTTCAGAGTTCGAGTCGAAAACGCAGTCTCCTCCCCCCGTCCAATCCTTAGTGGAGTCCCCCAGGGATCGATTTTAAGTCCAAGAATTTTTTCTTTGTACGTAAATGACATCCCGAAGGCTGCCAACATTCACTTAGCAATGTATGCTGATGACACTGCTATTATGTCCCAAGACATCTGCAATCGAAAAATTATTGAAAGATTGCAGACATACATTTCTCGTTTACAGCTCTGGCTCATTGACTGGAAAATTAAAGTTAATGCATCTAAAAGCGCTTGCCTCCTCTTTACGAAACAACGGTGTATTGGCAATTTGCCAGCAGTCACCATTTTTGATCAACCCGTCCCCTGGGTCACTGAATATAAGTACCTAGGGTTAATTTTAGACGCCAAATTAAATTTTGCCCGCCACATCCGAAATGCCCATCAAAAGGCTATAGGAATGAGCAGTCTGCTCACTCGCTTGATTTCTCGTAAGAGCAAGCTGGCGATCAGGCACAAAATCTTGCTCTACAAGTCGATCTTAAGACCGATCATGTTGTATGTATCGCCTATCTGGGCGTCCGCTGCAACCACCCATTTGAAACGACTGCACGTCTTTCAAAACACACACCTTAGGAAAATGATAAATGCACCCTGGTTTTTCCTGAATGAAGTCCTGCATAAAGATCTAAAAATTGAACCAATTCTAGAGTTCATTAAAAAACAATCATTAAATTTCTTCATCAGGATCCCTCAAATACCTAATGCACTGCTTCAGCAACTCCCCGCGTATGATGCGTCAATCGCATCTTCGCAAAAAAGACCGAGAGCCGCGCTCGGACATTCATATGTCCATTTCCCAGCCCTAAAAAGGCTGCGAGCGCACTGAAGTAATGCATCAGTGATATCCTGATTATTTTCAAAATTCAGGACTTCCCATCGATAAGTGGCACTGCCCCATGGTCAAAATGGACCTCGCGTAACACTTTCGAGAACTCTAAAAATTTTAAAATCTTTAATTCTAGAAAATTAGATACTATTTAAATTTTTAACTACATTTTCCTAAGATCCTTAACATTTTTCGTCACCAGATGTCGCTTTTAGCGCTAAATTCAGCTTAATTCTTATTTTTCAAACTCATCTCCTCGCGTTTTAAATTTTCCCTCAAAATTTTTAATTGCATTTTTCTCTAAATTGGTTTCGGTACGGCATTTCTTTTTATCTCAATTTAATTTTAACTTATTTTTCGCCTTGTTATAACCTCTCAAAATCCCGCGGACGACAGCTTTCTCGAAGCCGTTTTTCGTCTTCGAACTGAAGTCCCGCCCCTAACCTAGACCCCACGCACCGCTATGTATGCTTCTTAGCTTCTCTTGCTACGGCATCCAATAGCAGTGCGCGCTCTCGTAATTTTAATTTCCAACTAGTTTCGGCAGTCGCCTCACTCTGTCGAACACCCAGGTGCTTGTTGCCTTGATCCTAATTATGATAGCAACTTAAATTACGATAAAACTTTAACTAATTATGCTTATTAAATTTATAAATTATGATGAGAGGGTAAGTTTAATATTTTAAATAGGTACCTCGTAACTTTAGCCGTTACCGTTACCGTTTTCTAAAAAAAAAATGTTTAATGAGGTCATAGACGTGCCGTCAAATAATTTTAACTTCGTGATTATTGGGAAAATAATAATATTATCAACTCAAATCTCTTTATTTACTACAAAAAAAATACATTTTACTATGTCTCAGTTATACGAGTAATTCAAAATTAACGTAACATTAGTGTGACTTCTGTTGTTGCAGATTAGAGGACAAATAACTTATATTAGGGTTGTAAGATGTTACTTTTAGCAGAATGCATGCTAAACTGGAGTCATCTGTCAAACGGTTTCTAAGGGAGTCTTTGATGTTATTCATCTTTGAAAATAATGACTCGCAAGCATAGGTAGATGAAAATATGGATGGTTAAAATAGTACGAGCCAGCTTCTTCAAACAGTTAAATGTATCTGGTAACGAATTCCATGTTTCCAAAATTTTGTTATTGGAATTTTTACTTATATTTCTTGTCTATCTTTCAGTTTCAATTAATTTCAACTCTTTTCTTGTTTCAATAAACTTTTGAATCCATATTGAACTAGACTGGAAATCAATCAGCTGCATTTCAAATTCTTCAATTTCCAATCAATCGAATTGGTACAAGTTCAGTTTATCAAATGAAATCACATCAGGGTACATAATAAACTTGAATGTTTCCGATAATTCTTTGAACAGAGAAAATCTCGCTGAAAATTCAGTGATTGAAGAATCAATTACAGATATAAATTCTTCAGTGATTGTTTCTTCGTCTGGTTTCTCATGTATATATAAATCCTTGATTTTTTTTTCAAGTTTGGAAAATACTTGTAGCTTCTTTTAATAATATCGTTCCTGTGAAAACAAGCAGTTAAGTGTCAAAAGCGCGAATGAGATCTATCAGGACAATAATTGTTTTATTTGTGCCTTGAAGCTTCACGTTCAATTCATTGAAACGTTGGCATATGTCTGTAAAAAACATCAATTTTGAAAGCCACATAACATCCAACAACTTTGGGTATTCAATTTCCATCTCATTTTACAGAAACAGTCTGATTTTTTCCGAGCAATGAACAAATCTTTGAAGTACGTTCCCGAGGCTCAACCATCGAACATTATTATACATCAGGAAGCCATTATAAACCGATGTGAATTCATTTAACAAAGCATCAAACTTTCGCTTATTTAAAGCTTGCGAGAGATGAGATTGACTATTTTTGTGACTATCGCCATTACATTATCGGGAGTTGTTAAACCACTCTTAGAACACAAGGCTTGTTGGTGAATGATGCAGGGGAATTCAAGAATCGAATGTCTTACACCTATTTTAAATAAACTTATGAAACCATTTTTTTGCCCACCGTACTTGGAGCATCATTAGTTGTTACTGAAACAATTTTTTTTTTCAAATCATTTTCTTTCTCAGCAAGCGAATTTTTAACAGCCGTACAAATATCTGCGCCCTTCGTAGTTGTTAGCAATGATGTTATCGCAATTAATTATTCCTTAATGACGTTTCCTACGCAATGTCGAGCAAAAACAGCTAAACGTGCAGATTTAGTGACGTCAGTGCTTTCGTCAAGACATAGCGATATAAAAGGAGCGGAGTTGATGACAATTTTTTGTTGATCTGCTACATTTCCGTCCAGTTTTAAGATTCTTTCTTTTATTGTGTTTCTAGATAAAGGAGTATATTTGATGCGCTGAATAAAAATTATCGAAATCATTAAGAATTGAGGGCACGAATGCTAAAAAGGCTTCCTTCAAAAACTCTCCCTCTTGAAAAGGTTTACTATGTCGAGCAATGACATTTGCAGCTGAGTAACTTGCCGCCCTCTTATAACAATTTTTGCCAACATATTTAATCATAGACGTCGATTGTTTATTTCAAAATGCCGTTTTACTTACGATGTTCTACATACTACTGTTCCAGAACGTAAAACACAAACTGCTTTCTTTTACTAATCATGCCATATTTCTCATTCCACAAAGTTTGAAATTCTCTCATACACTTATTATCTTGCACTTTTTGTTTTTTTGCTGAACTAGCCATATCAAATAACAGTTAAAAATCATAAATATAACACAAATAAGTTTTAAAATACAGTTGTGTCAACGAATTTGACTATTATATAATGCTAAACCAACTATGCCTCATTAGCAATCATTGTCCACGATGTAACTACAATAAGAAATGAGTTTTTTTCCTGCCCGCTACCTCGTACCCGAACACTCCGTAGCGTAAGATCACACGCGTTCGTTCGTAATATACGAGGCATGTTTTTTAAGTAAGTACCGTTTTGCGATTCCGCTGCCGCCGCGCTCCGGTCGGCGTTCCGCGCATGCTCGCTGGTTACCTACATCTCTTGTCTACGCACTGATGCCATTACAGTCTGATTCTTCATTGTATACGTTGTTTACTGAGTGTTTAAGATGCCTCCGACAATCGTGAGTCCCGCTGATTGTGAAGTACGGGCTGTTATACGATTTCTTAGTGCTAAAGGCGTAAAACCGATCGATATTCATCGTGAGATCTGTGAAGTTTACGGACAAAACATTATGAGTGATGGAATGGTAAGGAAATGGGTGAGAGCATTTAAAGATGGCCGCACAAATGTGCATGATGAAGAACGGAGTGGGCGTCCTTCGGTCGTTAATGAAGATTTGGTGCAGAAAGTTGACGAAAAGGTGAGAGAAAACAGACGCTTTACAATTTCATCATTGTCCGACTGCTTTCCTCAATGTTTTCGTAGTGTTTTGTATCGCATTGTGACCGAGAACTAGAATTACCGGAAATTGTGTTCACGTTGGGTTCCAAAAATGTTGACGGATTTGCACAAAACCCAACGTTTAGGCAGTGCATTGACTTTCCTTGAGCGGTACCGCAATGAAGGTGAAGATTTTTTAGACCAAATTGTTACTGGTGACGAAACATGGGTGGCCTACGTCACACCAGAATCGAAACAACAATCCATGGAATGGCGACATTCATCATCACCCAAAAGAGTGAAGTTTAAGCAAACAATTTCTGCCCGGAAAATCATGTGCACAGTTTTTTGGGACAGAAAAGGAGTATTGCTAGTGGAGTTTCTGCCTCGTAATGAGACAATCAATGCAGCGTCTTATTGTGAGACATTGAACAATCTGCGTCATGCAATCCAGAACAAAAGACGTGGCAAGTTGAGTAAGGGTATCGTTTTGCTGCATGACAATGCCCGTCCACATGTGGCTAATCGTACCAAAGATCTCATCAAATCTTTTAAATGGGAAACTCTAGATCCTCCTCCATACAGCCCTGATCTGGCGGCCAGCGACTACCATTTGTTCCTGCACTTGAAGAAACACCTGGGCGGTCAGCGTCTTCAAGACGATAACGAAGTCAAAACATTTGTGCTACAGTGGTTAACAAGTCAGGCGGCAGAATTTTATGAGGAGGGTATTCAAAAACTGGTGCCACGTTATGACAAGTGCCTCAATATTCACGGAAATTATGTAGAAAAGTAGATTAAGGTACTGGCTTTCATGTAAAAATAAAATTATTGCGATATCTTTGCACGTCTTTTTTTAATTTCAAAACGGTACTTACTTAAAAAACATGCCTCGTACTTCATAGTAAACTTTGTGATCGGTGGCATGCCCAAAATATAGTGTCGCGTGACATCAATGGCACGCGCGCCTTTGGTTCGCCCTCCCTGCTCTAGAATCTACTTTCCAAGAAAACGCTTTTACGTATTCGGACGAAAAAATAGAAGTGGAAAGAGTCGTCTCTGATTTCCTCGAAAATTATTACACACTCTCCAACTCTCCCCCCCCCTTGGCCACCCCAAACGAAATTAAACAGATCATCAAAAAACTTGTCAATAAGAAAGCCCCCGGCATAGATTCTATTCCAAACAATGCACTAAAATATCTTCCAGACAAATCAATCACAAATCTGACCAAAATAATAAACAAATGTCTCATGGCAAACTACTTTCCAAAAAAATGGAAAGAAGCAACTATAGTGATGATCCCGAAACAAAAACAAGACCATAAATTCACTCAAAACTATCATCCAATAAGCTCTACTGCAAAGATCTATGAAAAAATTTTGCTCAACAGAATCATAATCCATATTAACATTGTAAACTGCATCCCCCGGAACAGTGTGGATTCCGCGAGGGCCATTCTACTATACACCAACTGACCAGAATTACCAACATAATCAATGAAAGTTTCAACCACAACTTATTTACAATTGGCATTTTCCTAGACGTTAAAAGAGCATTTGACAGGATGTGCACGATGGACTAATTTACAAAATGATAAAATTCAAATCATTGCTACCTCATCAAAATTATTAATAGTTTTCTCCATGATAGATTGTTTAAAGTCAAAATTAAAAACAGTTGCTCAAATAATGGCACACTGACTGCTGGCTGCACTCATGGGTCGATTTTAAGTCTTTTTGTATATAATATATTCACCTCAGACTTCCCATACCACGCCACAGTCAGTGTGTGCTTTTTTGCTGATGACTCTGCTGTGTTAGCACAGGGAACCAATTTGAAGTATACCATCAAAGCTCTCCAAAAATATCTCAACATCCTAGGTTAACGGACTGGAGGATAGCTATCAACGTCAATAAAACACAAGCAATAATATTCAAAAAATTTGGTACAATAAACCCTAACACTAATTAAAACCTTTTCGACGAAGTGATTGTCTGGGTCCCGGTAGTACGTTACCTAGGACTCCAGTTAGACTCTAAATTCACCTTCAAACAAAATATCAAATTCCTATCAGAAAAATTTTGGAACAAAATACACTTGTGCATTTAACTCATTGGAAGAAACTCTCCTCTTTCTTTAAAAAATAAAGTTCTCCTCTATAAACAGATCCTTCACCCAATCATCACCTACTCCACCCCTGTTTGGGGATCGGCCGCAAAAATTCATATGAAAAAAGTTCAAACTATGCAAAACAAAATTCTTCGTTTTATGACTAAGTCTCCATGGTATATTAGAAACAATGTTATACATAATGACCTCCAAAGTGATCCAATAGAATCATATATCGCTAAACTCTCCCGCAATCTTTTCACCTCCATACTCAATCACGATAACCAAATTATCAAGGCACAAATTCTTTTCACAAACCCGAATTCAAAATTCAACTTCGCTTACAAAACTAGAAAGTGGTCCCTCCCACTTAAACCACCTTAACATTCTTCACTGTTTCTAGTTTCATATGCATGTTGTTGGTTCACATTGTCTTTTGGTTGTTTGTTCCTCTAATCACACAGTGTTGATACAGTAATGTTTCACTGGATACTCTTATGTTGTTTTTCGTTCTGATTATTTTGAGATCAATTGCCTTCGGGCGACATCCACATGTTTGCTCCTACATACGAACTCCATCAATTTAATCAAAAGGGAGGACTCAATGACGCTCGTCAGTAGGAGGACTCAACTCGAGGTCTCAATGTCTGTCTGTGACGCATCCAGCATGGAAAGAAGTGCGATCTGACAGCTCCGTAATTTGATGTCCAATAGTTTAAATTAAACTTTGAAAATATATATTGTTTAATTAAATGTCATCTTTTAAAAATCCGTTTCTTCATTGAATCCAGAAGCCCCTAGATATGAAACAAAACGATTGTTTTTTAGAAGAAAGGTGTAGCTTTGATATTGTTTGTTTTATACTTTGATAAAGTTTCAAAAGGGCCAAAATTTGTTAACTATTGCAAAGTCAAATATATTTGTTTAAAACTGTTACAAAAATTCTCCTCAATCTCGAGTTTAAATTTCATTGCATTGTAACCGGGAAGATACTCTGATATAATAAATTTTCTGATTTTCAATTCATTTTAATATAACTCTTTAACCAATTTAATATACATATTATACACCCAACTCTTTTTTTTTTACATGGTAGATACGTCCCTTAGAAAAAAGAGGGGAAAAAAATACATGCGACATATGGTAAATTTGGGAATATGTTCCTCAACTTTAAAAAATCGTGTAAGATGAAAAAAGTCTAAGCACGATTTTCTTAAAAAATCGTGACAAAAAAGTAATAACGAAATTCACATTACATATTTATGAAACAAAAACAATTCATTTTTAATTCAAAAAAAATTAAAATTAGTTTACAGTGAAAATTCAATCTATTGGTACATATAATATATAAAAATTAAAACTGAAATTAGGAATAAAACTACTAACAACTATTCATCTCTATTTGATAACAAACTTGCACGTTTAACTATTACGAACTGGATCAAAAATGCTATCATTAGTAGATTATCAATATGTCTAGCAGAACTGTCGACTTTGATTCAAATGA
>BMAW01067671.1:390607-478814 GCA_019974015.1 Nephila pilipes | reverse complement strand
TTTTTTTTTTTTTTTTGTAACAAAGTCTGTTTGGTTTCTCAAGTTGCTTATATAATTCTTGATATCCAGCTACACGAAACTTTAGATTACATTTAAATTTTAATGCACACTCTATGTCATGATCATGAATAAGAAAATGTTCCATAAGTGTAGCAAATTAAATCAGCTGTTAATAGATGAACATACCTTCGACTTCGTTGTTATCGACTTCTTTATTATCATAAACTGTCATAAATTCGATCCAGTCGTCTTCATCCAAAGGGAGTTCTTGCATCAATTCTTCGATGACAGACGTTTGCATGTTGTTAAAACATTCGACACCAATTGCATTTGATAGAGTTATACTTTCAGAACACACAGCTGATTTTTGTTCTACGGAAATTTCACTTTTGACGCATGCTGGCAAAATTGTTTTCTAGCAAGCATTTAAAGTAGATTGGCGCATCTGTTTGATGGCAAAAGAAGCATGTGTAATACAATCTATAATCGTAAACTTTCTCCATGCTTCCACAACAGTAAAATTTCTTTCCTCCATTTAGTTTAAAATATATTTAAAAGTCACATGTGTGAATCACACATGTGTGGGCATAAACCGACCGTCTGTTGATTACACTGTCAAAATTAGAATTGGGGGAAAAAATTGGGGATTCGTGCTAGGACAAAAAATTCGTGTAAAAAAATATTTTGGTGAACCGTGTTATTTCAAAATCGTGTAAAAAAAGGAGTTGGATATATATATATATATATATATATATATATATATATATATATATATAATCTGAAAACATTTAGAATCATCCATCAGACTTTATGTTTGATAAAAGTAACGTTTTCGAAAGCTTCTTTCTTTTTTTTTTAGAATAATATTTCACAATATAAATATTTTCAGCGTTGTTATAATCGTTCTCCGATTGGGGATACACGTTATTAATGAAAGATGTATTACTGTCTTAAATATCTCTGGAAAAAAAATATTTCAAAAATTATAGAAGTCATGAAGCTCTTAATTAATTTACCAACTTTAAAGGAACTTATAGAAACAGATGATATAATGAATTATTACTTAAAAAAGTAAAATTTCTAATGCAGTGAATTTCTTAAAAATTATCGTTTTATGAACTGGCATTATTTATTTAGCGGAATTTTTGAATAAATTTTTCACATGAAACGGACAGATTACGAATATTTTTCCTTATTCTTATATAAATCTTGAATATTAGAAAAAATTGGATAAAATCATTCTTTGTTTTTCTGAAATTTAGCGTTTTACAAGTTAACGGTAAAATTCGTAGAAAAAAAAATTGAAAGTAATAATATGAATAACGGAGAACTTTAAAAATAATAATAGACCATAGAGCAAAAGACCATTTCTGTGTACTATAGTGTGAAACAATATTTGAATATTTTGAATTTAAAAGAGATTCTGCAATGACTTAAGCAAATAAATTTCATCAAATTATCCCATACTGAGAGCAAATATTTCTATTAAGAAACTACAATTGCATATAAGAATTAATTCGACACTTTAAATTCCCATCCATACGCTTCCTATCTGTAGTATACTATGTGCGGAGCGGGGGGAATAGTTGTTCGAAATATATACGCTTCCTATCGAAAATATAAACTCTCTTAAATTTTGAATTCCTCAAAAAATACGTTCCCTTCAGTATTTTGTTGTAGTTGTTCACAAATTCCAATTCTTTTACTTTTAAAAACCGAAGGTATTTCCGAAATTTTACAGGAGCAATTATATATACCAAAAATAAATTTTCTTTTAATCTGCGACTATGCGCTCAATCCTAAATTTAAATGATTTTCAGTTCTAAATGGAATACATATTAAGAGATTTTACGATAAACAAGAACTAACATGGAATAATTTTAGCAGACGATCCCTTTAAAGAACTACAATGGTCCTTTACATCCTAAATGTACGTAGAAGGATCAAAAAGTTCCCGGAATTGGTCAATGACATTTTATTGAAAATACATGTGGTATTTTTACTTTATTTTCCTTCAAAGTACTATTCTTTTGATTTTACACACTTGATCCATATAACGATTCAAAACACTTAAGAAAACCATTTTTGGATAGACCCTTCAGCTGCTTCGTCACATTTTGCCATACTTCTTCTGTATCAGGAAAATGATGTCCCTCCAATTCCATTTTCAACCATGAATACTGGTAAAAATCCGACGATGTTAGATCGGGAGAATAAGGAGGGTGTTCAGAGAGCTACTATTTTGGTTGGTGAGGAACTTTTTTCACGAGATGAAAATGAAGTGCCGAGACATTGTTATGCAATAAAAATTTAACGTTTCCGTCCATTTTTCAGATCGTTTTCATCTTTCGCATCTCGTCTAAAGATCTTCATCCGAAATTCTTTGTTGAGAGTTGTTCCTCTGCCCGTACTTGCAATTTGTCGCACTCTCGTCTGCGGTGGAAGAAAAGGAGCATTTTCAATCCTTCTGTGACCGTCACGAAAACGCTCATGCTACTTACACACTGCCATTTTTTTTTTCCATCGTATCTTTTCTGTATGCTTTCTTCAGCATCGCAAAGAGGAATTTTCCAACAAAATGCAGAATTTGATTTTGGCATGTTGCTCTGATGACATTTCAAAATCAGTCAAATGAAAACGCCTCTTAATCAAAAAGAATTTGCAGTTTTGCCGAGAATAACGAAAACGATTGCCGGGTGGTAGGCATTTTCTCTAGTAACGCTGCCATCCTTAGAAAGACAATGTCCCTACAACGAATACCTATCTAACCTGTGTCTGTCTATCAAAGGTATGGCAGTTACGATTTAGAAGGACACAAGGGATAAATATTTTATCCTAAAAGATTACAGCGGGTGATCGCACAAAGTAGAGCTTCTGTATCAAAAACAGTTTTTAATCTTTCAAAATCACCATTTTCTAGAAAGTGGCTGGTTAAATTTAGACGCAACTCGTCAAATTAATGTATTGTTCAGCCCAACAGAGAAAATTCTGTTTTTAATATGAAGTTTCATATCTGCAGAATCTAGTTTTATCGAAAAATAAAATGAGAAATTACGACTTAATTATTAATTTAATTTCGACTAGTAATATTAACCTTATTTCTTTAAAAAGTTTCATCAAGAATAGAGATTTTCGATGAATTATCGGTCAGAGGACTGGCTCATTTATCTTGACACACAATTCTCAGTTTAGATTTTACAATGTTCCAAAAGTCAAGCATACTTAAAAAAATCTACATCGGGATGGCGAGAAACGTAATATGCTAGTAAGAAAACAATGCCAAACATCGCGATAAGCTCTCTTCAGTTCAGGAATGGAACTTGGTGGGTGCGGAAAGGTAGCAGGCTGTCACCCAAGAATATTCTACACATGCTCGATGCATTCAGATCAAGTCAGTGAGCAGGCCACGGCATGCGTTGGATATATTTCCCGTTTTAAGATAGACTTCCATCAGGCTCGCATGGTGGCAGTTTAGTTTAGTTTTATTAACGTCGTACTAGAAGCAACATGAGGGCTATTGGCGACGGACTTCGTAACTTTGAACCTCGGTCAAGTGACGAGAACGACACCTGAGCTGGCATCCCTTCTCCTAACTTCCACACCACGCCAACGGGTGAACTTTGGGCCCCGACAGATTTCACGTGAAACAACCTTCAGTGGCCAAGGATCGAACCCGCGAATCAACAAAAACCGCCGGCTACGAGTCCGAAACCATGACCACTTGGCTACCACGGCCACTCGCATGATGGCAAAGCGTGAATTAATCATAAATATGAAGTCAGATCTGTCAGTACATCCAAACAGGCGAACACAAGGCTCGTGAACTTCATCTCTATCTTTAAGTAGTCACAAAACCAAACTCAAAGAAATGAAGGTCTGTTTGGACGTCCAACATGATGTCTGTCCATACCATGATTCCCTTTAACGGAAAACGAAGGCTATCCGTGAAGTTTCCTGGGTGAAAACGGTAGATAAGAATAAGTATTCAGACTAAAATGAGATTCATCACTCAACATCACATTGGTACAATGTCATAAATTCTAGTTAAATGAGCGTGTATATTTAGATGTCGGGGGAATGAGAATTGCTGATCGTCTGGCATAGAGATTAATTTGAATGAGAGTCCTATTCACAGTTCGTCTGAAAATTTGTATTCCAGTGGCGACTGTGAGCTCTGAGCCTAGTTATTTGACACAACTGTCTCTTTGAAGTTGTACAAATATTGCCAGGTTTCTTAGCGAACGTTTGTGACTCTAGGCCAAAACTAGTATCAGGAAGGAGGTAGCGTTTTTGTCATTGTAGGCAAACCCAAAAAATGCCACCCCCAAGTTTAAAAAAACCATACAATTTTTTCAAATTAAACAGAATTATTTAAAAAAAAAAAACTATATTAAACAGGAAAAAATGACATAGTTGAATCAAGACAATAATACTCATATAGATTTTCGGAAAATTGTTTTATTAGAACGAGAAAACGACGAACAATTTACATACTGAAACTAGTACTAACTATTTTCAGAGATAATTTAAGTACACTATTAAAACAATATACAAAACTAGTATAATAATATACAAAGTCTAAACCTAAATTAAAACAATTTTATGCAAAATCGCGAATAAATTCTTTCATATCTAATTTATTACTCAATTGATATTCACAATGGCCAACCCAATAAGGCGATTTTGAATAGAAATGATTATAACTTTATCATTTTTAATTTAGGAAAAGCTCTTTCACTGGTAACAACATTTATGGGCAATGTTAGCAAAATTCTTAACGCAAGTCAAATTTGGAGCTATTTTAAGGGAAGTAAATGAAGTTAAAATATCTACCTAGATCTTCTTTAACCAGTTTTCAAATAAAACAAATCGCATTAAAATAGACTCATGCATATGGGAGTACAAGGCCATAGACATAAAACAGACACACACAGTCTTTTATGCTTTTTTATGAATTTTTTTAGATAATTTAGAAATTTTTATTGTTACTTTAACTAAAATATTAAATATTGTGATACAAACCTGCAATTATATACATATATGTGTATGTACACATTTAGTTTAAATATCTGTGCCAGTCGTTCTCAACCTTTTCACAATCATAGATCACTCGTAGTTTTACATGATCACAAAAGATGTAAAATAAAAAAAATAAATTTATTTATTACAAACTAAAAGCAATTACTTGCTTTTTAATTTTTTAAATTTTAGTGGAACACTTTCTCTAAATTTCTAAGGTAATTAAAAAATAAATTAAAATAAGTACAATGTTTCATGAAAACTATTTACAACATCGTCCCTGTTTACGTAAAACATTCTTTATCAAATTTTAAAAGATGTCTATGTGGTAAAATCACTCTTCATCTTGTTTAAACTCATGATCATATTTTCAATTATACTCTCTATAATATACCTTAACTCATAAATACTTTCATTTCAGCTTTAGTTTCACTCAATTCAAAAAATTTATTTAAAAAAAAAACAGTATCCATTTACTAACAACCATAACATTTTTCATCAATCTTAATTGATGAAAAGAGATGCCCTTTCTCAAAATATACTTAAAAATATAAAATAAAAATTACACATTGATTTTCTCAGAATTGATATTTTTGCTTCTTTTCTAAAAATTTTTTTTGAAAAAGACATTTCTTTGTACTTTTACTGTCCACATCAGAGTAAAAAAATATTTTCAGGACCAAATTGTTTTTATAAAAAATATTCTCATTTTATCTCTGAGGATAAACAATGTTTTTCAAAATTTTATTCAATCAAATAAAAATTTCAAATGATTTCCTTTTTTAAATATTTTCTAACATAAATAAGTTGTACTAATAATTGCCTGTTTTGAGTTCCACAAATTTAATAAATGTAACTTTAATGATAAACAGAAATATGAAATATGTGTAAAAATTGCTTATATAACTAAAAAAAATAATGTAATATGCTATTTTTACTGCAATAAAACGTTTTACGGCATCAATTTCGAAAGGAAAGTAAATGTGTTTAATGTAGGTGTAGAGCAACAGATGTCATACAAGACAATTTTTGATGCAGTAACATAAAGTTAGCAAATCTCTAGTCCTTTACCTATCAACACTCTTTCCTACATTTTGTTATCCATATAAGATATCACAGCATATATGGATAGAGAAAAAGAAATTATCAAAATACATTTGGTTAAAAAAACACATATTATATTAAAAATGCAGAAAGAATAAAAATGTTAACTAAGACATAAAATTTACTTTTCCACAGTTTTTCTATGAATTGCTATTTGCAAAGTCCTTAATAATTTCATTATTTAAAAGTAATCATCTTTTAAAGTCATAATTTCACTGTCATATGAAATAAAATGGAAAGATATTTGTCTTTATATTAGGGAAACATTGCTTTATGAATAAAAATTTAAAGAAAATCAAATTATCATTTCGCCAACTCTTTTTACTAAAAAAATATTATATTGTACCATATAAATGATACTCAAAATTAATATTTTTCACAATCAAGGTTATATTTGAGTAATAACAAATATCTGTTCTTTTTTGCAAAAGCAAACATTCTTCACAACAATAAAGGTATTAATACTGGAAAAATTCTTTAATCAAAAATAAGTTTGAAGAATCCTGTGAATTGTTTTAATTAATCAGAATATTTTAACACAATAGTGTAATTTAAAAGGTTATATGGATGAATGAATATGCTTATTATTTATTACAATTTATTTCTTGTATATAAGCACAAAAAAAAAAAAAAAATCACAAAACTAACACTTCATATATTTTTATTGTAAAATATCATTACTATACATTTTGACGTCACAATACAGCACAATGAAGCATTTATACAGCTTGAAAGCACAACAATTACCTACTTTTACAAACATTGAACATTTTTTTTATACTGCAGATAGAAAAAAATCCTGCAGACTAAATTACAAATCACATTTTATTCAATTTTCTTTCTTTCTTTAAAAAAGAAGATATGCTTTTTTTTGATAGAGTCTAAAAAAGATTGGCAACATGACCTTTTTTTTTCCCAATAAAAGTCATTGAACACACTTGGCTAGGATATGGAGCAGCTCTTTCGACATTGGGATGTCAAAGAGTCACAGGGATGGTGGAGCTGTTTGGTCTTCTTCAGCGATTTGTCTCGTGTGTTAGGTATGTGGGGGCGGGATTTGTAGGTGGTCATTGAGTATGACTTCAGACAGGACTTTAAAGGAACGGGAAGAGGAAGCTGCTCAATACTGTACACGGTCGTTCTGGCAACAATGGCTCGGCAACAAAGCTCTTGCAGTGACAAAACTGTAAAGGCACAAATATATGATAATGAAAACTCAAATTATATTAAATATGAATGAAAAGAGTTTCATATCAATTATATAGCTAACAGCTAATAAATATATAATCTATGTAACAATAAAATTTCAATTAACACCTTTTTCTAAAGCAATTTTTCCAAATGAGTAGAATAAAAAAATACATATAGAGCTTGATAGCTTTAAATTTTACACACATGACTATTTGCAAATCTTCCAAATTTTTAAATTTATTAATATAACACCCATGTCCCAATCATTTTGCTTATTTTATTATTAAAGACAGTAAAATCAAATGTCTATTAAAGAACTCTCATGTTATGCTAAAAAGTAAACATAACTGCTCGTAAAATTAAATTCCTTATCTCTAGATTCCAAAATTATTCAATTTCTAAAGTTATTAATTTTACAATAAGCAAATTAGAACAAATTAAAATTATAATCATTACAGAAAGCAATTGGAACAAAGTTGAAAGTTTGTTTTAAAGGTCCAGTGGGTTAGTAATTCATCATCTTACTGGTGGGTATTTGATTGCTAACTTTCTAGGTATTCAAATATTTGGGAACAAAGAATTGGGCAAGACCAAGAAAGGAAATAATTAACCAGTTTTAATTTTTAAAAAAATTGAAAATTATGAAGGAGGGCTTTTGTAAATTATTACAGGCTATAGTTCTTGTATTCAAACCAAAAAAAAAAGTCTGTCGTTTTTTTTAAAAATGAAACTACACCAGTAAATATGATTTACATGAGTTACAAATTTTTAAACTCTGAAATTATGCTGAGTGAGTGACAGACATGGCAGAAGAGACAAATCTGGCTAAGTTGAACTAAATATTTGTTTAAACTTTGTAATCTAGAGAAAATAAACATTGATTTACATGAAGAAGGATCAAAAATACAGATGATTGCTGGGGTATTCTGGGGGTCTGTCAGCAGCATTTAAGAAAAACTGCAAACCCCACGGAAAAGAAAAAGACCACTAGGGTGCTTCATGGTGTGATGCCTTTACTTACCTATAAAGGGTATGAAATATAGCTGAACCATACAAAATGGGATTTAAGGAATATTACGATACTTAAATGTCACAGAATTGAAAGACTTTTCAATGTATAGTTAATTGTTCCCAAATTGTATTTAATCTTCAAAGAAAAATTGTATAACATTAAGTATGTAAAATTTGGGATTTATAATATAATTTTGCAGTTGTATTATATTCCTCAAAACATATAAAAGGTTTTAAAAAAAATGAATGCACATTCCTCATTGTCACCACTAAATAACTTGAAAGCAAAACTGAAAGTAGCCAGGAGTTATAAATTTCATTTCTTGTGGAGAAAACACCTTCAATGCAAACTTATTTTTAGTTAACAAAAAAACTTTGTACCAAAAATACATGTGTGTGTGGAAGAAATAGTAGAAGCCTTTTTTGCATCCCACAGTACAGTCGTATATGCACATAGCTCTCTTTTAGCTAAAAATTGCTTCGATCTTATGAAATCTTGCATGCAATTATGGATATTTCTTTTAAGAATTAATTCTCATGCAACATAGTAGCATCCCTACTAGGATTGGAATCACAACAATGACAAGCTGACAATTTTAAAAAAATAAAGAAATAAGTAAAATGGATTTGGACATTGTTAAGCAAAAAAGATTTTTAATTCAATTGCCTATCACCAAGCTGTCAAACAATCTTAACATGCTTTTATATTGTTTTAATTCCTTACACCTTTAAATACTTTTTTTAAGCAAAGAAGGAACTCCTTAAGGAAAAAAAAAAAAACAATAATCCAACAATGAAGAGAGGGTGAGCGTTACTTTCTATTACATTTATTTACAGTCTCTATGTGCCAATTATACATAAATAAGTATTTACAAAATATACAAGAGCTTCCAAATTGCCCATATTTTACCCGCTTTAGTAGTCAAGATCTAAATGTGGGAATTGTCCCGCTGCACTACAGCAACACCACCTTCAACTTAGATAAGATGGTTAGATCTCCAGGTGTAAGCACGCAGAAATGCGTGACTCTCTTTTTCTTTAATTTTTCATATGTAAATAAACATTTTTCCTCCTTAAATGAGCGTGGTTCTTGACAATATACCGACGCCAACCTCAACATAAATGTACTTTGAAAAATTACCCATGAACTTGTGCGCTTTCACTTAGATGAGACAAGGCACCTTCTGGTGGTATCCAGATATTATATCCAACAAATCTTGATACTGAAGTTTGTGTTTATCAACTAACAAAAGAATCTATATATAAGAGAATTTGATGAGAAATTTCAAGAAATGCCTCAATCCCAGAAATATACTCAAGAACAGTGAGGAGAAATAAAGAGTTCATCAGAATATAAAGAAAGGCTTTTGAGACGAGAACAAAACCAAAATATGCATTCAGCAAAATACATACAGATAACATACCTACTATTGGAAATAATGAAAATAGAAACACTATGCCTACAACCACAAAGTAAAAACTTCAGAACAGATTGATTAACATTGCGCTTAGAAGCAATATGAAGGCTATTGATGATGAACCTCATGATTTTGAATCTCGTTCAAGTGACGAGGATGACACCTGAGGTGGCACCCCCTCTTTAAACTTCCTCATCAAACCAACAGGAGAACTTGGAACCTTGACGAATATAACAGGCATTAACTCCACTCCCAATTTCACTAAAATTGGCAGATCTGTAGTTAAGTCAGGATTCAAACTCCCGACTGAACAGAAAAAATGGCGGCTGCAAGCTCATAACAAAGAACCTTTAGCTACAGGGTCTATATAATTTTCCATAGAAAGAGTCGAGAATTGAAAATAAACAGGCTGAATATCTGGACTTAAGTTCTCCCAGAATCACATAGATCAAAAGGTAAAAGAAACAAGTCGGTACATAATTCAAGTCACTGGAGAAAATTACAAAATGGCTCAAATTACCCCTTCAGGAAAAGCATTCTACTTAAATTTTATATTAAATTTCAACAATTAACTATGAGGTAACTTATTGACATCGTATAATAAGATATAAAGAAACATGTTCTCTAGAATCTAAAGGACAACTTGAAAAACAATTATTGAGCTTCCTATTTCTATTAGTAGAATCTGCTATTCAAGTAATTTAATTAAAATTTGGGAATATCAACTTGAGAAGTCTGTCAAGAGCAAAATCCATTTATATACCTTTTAAACAAATTTATAAAAATAGAAGTATGTAGTGAATAAAGGTTTAAATAGCTATGGAATTATTTTTCTCAGACAAATTATCCAATAAAAATTTTAGTGAGAACCTTGATATTAAAACCTAACTCTTACAGCATGTGAATTATTATCAAATATCAAACCTGTCATGATAACTTAAAATGTAAGATCTTAAACTGTTGTAATTTTTGTGAAAAATTATTGCATCAATCAGATAGTTATGATACTTCAAGCATGAGTTTAGAAAATAAGAAAGAATTGACTAAGGAAAAAATGTTGAATTTATGTGTTTAATAAAGTTTTGCATGACTATAAGATCCAAATCCGGATATCAACACACAATATATCAAAAAAGAGATAATGTGCCCTGATCTTATCACACACAAGAAAAGGGGGGGGGGGGGACATCATTAAATAAGCTGTTAGTGATCCAAAATGCAACATCAAGATGGACAAGAAACATCAAAGTCAAATGCACTAAGAGATAACATACAATACAAAGATGAAATGATTGAAAATAAAATCTTCAAAGAAGTGAGGAAGACAATGAAATCAATAGCAAATGTTGTTGTGACGAGTTTCATTTGGTCCTTGGATTAAAGAACTTGTATAAAAACCTGTCATTTAGAAACAAAGCCTTTAAAAGCAGAAGATAATAAACAATCAATTGAGTCTAGTATTACATTCAAATTGAATATTAGAGTGTCTATTAACTTAAAGGCTGACTTAAAAGTAATTCTCACTAGGCTGTGGTCATATTTAATAAACTACAAAAATCAAATGCATCCAAAGTAAAATAGAGACAGTTGAAGAAATAATACTTCAATGTTAATACAAATTAAGTGTATCAGAAACTTAAATGATCTTGATCTAAATGGAATCAAAAAGTTTGGAATAAATTCCTCTAACCAAGAGTTGTACAAAAGGACTTTTTGATAGAATACTTTTACTTTAGTACTTATACTTACTTATAGTACAAATACTTTTTGATGATACTATTTGTATAAATAAGGAAAGATAAGTAAATTTGCTAAGAATTTGTAATAAAAAAAGTTTTGCCAAATAAATTACAAACTGAAAAAAATCTTTGTAATAAAAGAAAATGAATGACTTTGGGATTCTTGGAAAAGGCAGAGGTGCCAATACATGCTTGTCATTATTTAAACAATAGAAGTTATTAAGAAACATAACATTAAAAACATTCAGATCTGTGATTAATTGTTCATTAAAGAAAACAGGTTTACCCATATCAAAAGATTGTTTAAATTTGAAAGAAACAATCCAATTAGTCATCAGCAAATTTTGTAAACATGCAATAGGAGTAACATCAGACAATTAGAAAATTTTTCAAAAGATTTCTAAGAAAAAGTCAAGAAATTCTAGCATTTTCTACCATTTGTAAACATTTTCCTGATCAAGTAATTGAGGATCGATACTGATGAGTTGCATTCAGACTAATCTGCAGTTCCCTTTTGTTGGCAGTGACAATTCAATGCATAACTTAAATAAGATTTTGAAAATTTTAAATAACAGCTGGAATACTAAAGACTGCAGTTTATGTGGATAATTGTGCAACTTGTTTTGGAAAATTGTTGGTTGTGCATCTCTAAAAAATACAGTTACTCATCATGCTAAGTGATTCAGTAAGTAAATAATAACCTTTATACCTTAATTTATGTGTTAGAAAATGCCGAGGATTTACCTTAACTTCTGAAAGGTGAAAAAGAAGCAAGTTCCTCGATATTGACAATACAGACAAATCTAACTAACAAAACATGCCAAATATCTGCAAAAAAATGAAAGATTTACTAAGAATTAAAATTTTTCTCAGAATACTTAAGACAGTTTCATCATCACTTGTCAAGAACTATAATAAGAAACATGCTATTTGAAATTTAGTATATGAGAAATTAAACTTATTTCTGGACAGGGTCTGCTGACAAAGTCTTGCATATGTAAAAAAAAAAAAAAAAAAGATAGAACTTTGAATGCTTAAGAGATAGTACAAATTAGAAATGGACATCCTATACAAAACCATAACTTGTATCTCTTCCTGTAACTACTAGTAAATGCAGAATTGTGAAAACACATTTCATCTGGAGGAAATTTTTTGTGACATGTTTATAATTTTGTATTTCCTTTTTAGTACTGAGTGCTGAATATGTATGCTTTACAGCAAGGAAAATGTTTCAAATGTCATACTTTATCCTCTCAAAAGTTTGAAAATGAATGGAGATAAGATAAGACCTCGTTTGAAAATGCGACTTCAGTTTATAAGAACTTTTTTCCAAAGCATATGTTTGTTTCCTCATGTACAAGATGAAAAAAAAAGTAGAAACTTCCTTTTGCACTCAGTAGTACAGCTGTGCAAAAATGTAGTTCTCTTATGATAAAAATTACTTTTGTTGACACAGTTTTCATTAGATATCCAGAATGTTTATTTAATAATGAAGTCTTATGCAATATTCCTCTTGAGTACATCTATCCATAAAGATTTCCCAATATTCGGCAAGATCAGCAAATAATATATAATAAGTTTTAATTTTCTCAAACTAAACTAAATATAAACAAATTTAACTTCATCACAAAAAGAAACTCAAAAACATAGACCCAAATTTTAAAAACAATTACATATATTTTATAATCAGCTTTAATTGAATAATTCATCAAAATATTTTCAAATATTTGTTTTTGATATAAGCTTAATATTAAAAGAGCATCCAAGCATACACAAAACAATATATACAAATTTTTATACCAATTCTCTAAAGAATTTTCCAATATAAAAAACAAAGAGAATCCTAACTTACTGACCATGAAGTTTTATTCTAATTACCCAACTATATGATGCATGGAATTCGAGACATAGTTCTATTCAATAGTTTTCTCTTATTTCATGCAATAAAGCGCATGTTGAATCAGAACTTGAATTTATAAGGCAACCATGATTATCACAATCTTATTCATTGAACTACAGTAATCCTTCACAAATAGAATCAAATGTCTGAAATCAATTTATCTTTAAAAAATTTACTCACATTAACTTTTTACTACAAATTAACCATCAAATTAGTAGTTATCAATAACTTTTTTTTAGCCCTTTAAATACTTCAATATTTTATTAAATTTAAAAAAGGAAGATTTCTTAAATAACTAAGAACCCTTATTATTTCTCAAATAAGATCTCTCTTTCTAACCCTTTTATACATAAATTATAACTCTGTCATCTTGAATTACAAAAAAATTGTCTTAAAAATTACATAACAAGAAATAATGTTTAAAAATCTACAATTTAATTTCTTGTGCTATTACCTGTGAGTAAATTCTTACAGTAAAGGAACAACAAGTAATTTTAAAAAATTAAAAATTGATACATATATGCAAAGCTTAAATACAAAAATAGAGCAACAAAAAAATCTTTATAATTATATATTTAATTATATCTTAGAACAGAGTCACAAAATTCTCAAAATGAATAAATAGAACCTTTAAAAATTATTAAGCATGCATTTTAATTTAAGATTAGTTCAACAAATAAAATAAAAATGCATCTTAATTAGCATTGTTTTTTGAAGACTAGGAATATTTTCCTTGGTACAAAAAAAAAAAAAAAAAAAAAAACCACTATTTACAAGTTCTTCAAAAAAAAATTTTTTTTTTAGCTATTTTCAATTTTCTAGCAGATATAATGGAATTCTTTCCTTTTACGCAAGTATAAAAATACTCATAAATTGGAAAGTAAACGGATTAAATCGAAATTAATTCCGAAATTTTCCACAGATATTTCTGAACAAATTCCTCCCTCTCCTCCTTTTGTCAAAATACCTGTACAACAGTTAGTTATATTTCATTGTTTGCATAAATATTCAAATTAAATATTGGTGGATTAAACTTTATATTGACCTTGAAACTCTCTTTAGAAGAGTAAATATTTGTACAACAAATATATCGACTTAAAAAATACATATTAAATGGTTTGTAATAAATTACTAAATCACTCACAAATTTGCTCTCAAACCTCAGGTAATTGTTAAAAATTGGAAGAAATTATGATTAACATAAGAAGTCATAATCTTTTGGTTTTGTATCTAGAAGTACAGTATTATTCAGTTGATCATAAATCCAAAATATAAATTAAATGAAATGTTTTATACAATTGTTAGTATAATACAATTTAAATTAACAAGC
The DNA here is from genome assembly GCA_019974015.1 of Nephila pilipes. Lineage (NCBI taxonomy): Eukaryota > Metazoa > Arthropoda > Arachnida > Araneae > Nephilidae > Nephila > Nephila pilipes. The sequence goes on along the minus strand of BMAW01067671.1, from coordinate 464,102 downwards.
TGGATAATTTTACTAACTAAATCAAAATATTACAAATTTTTCTTACCTCTATTACTTCGCCACAGCCGTTCCATGCCATTTCTCAATAATGCCATGCGTGACAGTTCAACAAATGATTCAGTTATGTTATAGTTACAAAGAGGACTAACTTCGAAGAACACCATACTGTGTTTTCGAGCATAAGTTTCTGCTGTACCTTCACTCACTTGTCGCTTGAAAGCTAAATGCAATCTATTGCCAATTAAAATTTTCGGAATACCAGGAGCATGCTATTAGAAACAAAAATATATATAATTTTTGAATTTCTTTTTATTATCTAAATTATTTCAATAAAAAAAATCATACAAAAGTATAGCTTACGTAACAATAAATGAAATTTAAAGCATTTTAATTAAAATATTTTGTAAACATCGAATTAATAATTTACACAGAATTTTTTACAGTCAATTTAATAGAGAACTAAAAAATTGAATATCTTGTAAATCAAAGACAATTTTTATAATTATACACAGTTACTCAAAAAATTCCAGGACACCCACACATGAGAAAGTACAAATGGCACACAATCTCTATAAAACACAAAAGAATGATTTAGCAACGACTCTTAGTTACACATATTATATGGTTGCATTCATTTTTGACCAGCTCTGACAGTGTTTCTTTGCTTAAATCAAATAGATGTGTAATTGTCATAAAAGAAAATTGATCAATTAATGAACATCAATTTTTTTTTTTTAAATTGGGAAAATTGGTCAAAGAAACATGAACTTATTAAATCTGCAAAGGGTCACAATGCTATGAATTGTTCATGAGTATTTGAATGATTTCGTTGTTTAAAGCAGGAAGAGACTCGACCAAAGACAAAGAAAGATCTAGGTCATTCAAGTTTTAGTTTCAATGAAAATGTTGAGCATTTCATGACAATGGTTTTACTGTGACTGGAACATTTTACAAAAATGTTTTGGATTGGTTTTTGAAACAAATGCAGCATGTGAGGCCTTATTAGTTGAACAGCAGGAATTGGTGCTTCTTTCACAACAATGTACTGTCTCACAAGTTCATTTTGGAAAATGATAGGTTGTGTAGATCAACCATCCTCTGTACTCACCAGACTGCCCCCTCCCAATACTATTTTTTATTTCCAAAGTTGAAACTGAAAATGAAGGGGCAGCAGTATGAGTCAATAAAGACTGAAATGGAAACTCTATAGTGTAGGAGTGGAGGCATTCCAGAAGATGTTTATGGACCCCTACAGTCATCCCAAATAATGCATTGAATTTTGAGGAGACTGCAGCGACTCTCTTCTACGACAACATTAGAAGTTAAAAATGCCTTATTTAACCAGCCAGAAGAGATTGTCTTTTCAGCCTGGTTGGTAAGAGCATGAAAAAAAAAAAAGCAACTGATCAACTTTCCTTCAGACCCACTGGACCAAGATTCTAAACAAAGCTGCTACAATCAAGGTCATCAACTCTCTCCCCCTCTTCGAGGTCGGAAAAACCACCGTCCGCTGAAAGACTATACAAAAAGCTTAATATCAAATATTATCTGAGTAATAATATCTGTATTCTATCAGTCCTGGGACTTTTTGAACATTCTGCATTTGTTCCATTTAATAATATAAAAAAGATTATTATATAATTAATTTTTACAATTTAAAACCTCAATAAATTTTGATTCGACTACAGAAAATTTGGGTTGAAAATTGCTCTTAGGCAAATGAAAAATAAGCAGTATCAACAAAATAAGTAAATCGAGCTTCTCAGCAATAGAGCTAATTATAGTTTTATTTCTGAATAAATATTATGAATCATATATCCTTTAATCATAAACTGAACATAATCACATGCTTATTTGATTGTTCTTCCACAATAACAAAATGTAAAGGGGGAGGGGAAGCAAAAAGAACAAATTATAAAAATTCTTTATCAAATATTGCTAAGAAAATCAATATTTTCAAAACAATATAAATACACAAATATATTTAAATAAATAAAAGAGATGAATTATTTTTGTCAAAACAGAAAAATTAATATTTTGAAAGATTTATTTAAGTCATGGGTGGCCATGTTGTGGCCTGATGAGCTGGATCGAATGAGCATTATTGTTAACTTTTATAATATAATCAAAAGAACATTACAAAACGAATCATTTGTATCAAATAATATTATGATTGAAGTATCTCCGTACATTAAAGGAACTATCATTACAATTTCTTCCACGTTCATGTTACAGCCGATTTTAAAATGTGCACCCTAAGCATGTGTGAGCGATCAGAAGAGATGGCCAGCAGTCCTCCCATCTTATAGGTGTATTGTAGGTATCACCAGGTCAGTCATTGGGAAGCTAACAACAATATCAGATTCATAACTACTTTCAGTCAACTTGGAAAAAGTTCTGAGTTATTTAATAAATTTGATATATTACCACTATTGCACCTGGGGAGATTTTGTGATCAACAGTAAAATACATATCTATAATGTAAAAGTAATAACTATTTTAATTAAACATCCTGTCTACCATATCGATTCCTTCAGTAAGTAAGGTTAGCTTTAATTTCTTCATTGCAATAATGAATATTCATAATATTTTAATACTATAGAGCTTTAGCTGTCGAGTAATATGTTAAGTATATCCAACCATAATACCATTTGAGCTGAGCACTGACATTTGTTCAAGTACCTAATTTTAAATTAGAACAAAATATAAATTTTTTCTTTAGTGTTATGTATTAGTATTAACAGTGGTGTTTTTTTCCCCAGTTAAAATTGAAGACCTATCATGATGTCAACTAGTAAAGATATTGGACCAAAGATGAGAAGAATCACAGAAGTATGAAGTTTTCCAAGACAGGTGGACTATAAACTATTTTTTTGTCGAAATTAAAAGAAAACACATATGCTTGATATATAATGATTGTGTTTCTGTTTTGAAAAAGTATAATATCAAACGGCACTATGACACTAATCATGCAAACGAGTTTGACAAAATCAAATAAATGACTTTAAAAAAAAGTTTTGCACAACAAAAGATATTTACTAGAACAGGTCCAGAGTCAACATGCTAAGTCAAAGCCAATTAACATGTTAGTGCTTAAATGAGGAAATCCCAGTAAAGTCAGGCATGTTGCTTATAAGTGTGTATCACGGCACTAAGCGTAGCAATGCCAAGCATATAAGTGTGTATTTTGATAAGTAATATTTAAGAATATTAATGTTGTAATCCTGAAATTACTTAACATTTATGAAAACAATGTAATTTTTTTAATCCATATTGCATTTTATACTATCAGTCATCAAGGATTGATGCAGCCTGAACGGAAAGTTCAGTGTCAATCAGCGGTGACTACATATTAAGCAATAGCCATGATGAGCATAAAAATCAGAACCATATTCATATGGTGAAATGGTTAAGGAATGATTGGAGAGATTTACTGAAAAGGCAATTTATTGTTTATTAAATTGCTTTTCATTACAACTTATTTATCAATGGATGGCACTCCAGCAATGGTTGGGAAACATGAAGGTTCAGTAAAATTGACTGAAAATGTAGCTGCCAAAGTTGGGAATAATTCAATCCTAAACTTTTACATAGCCTTATTCCACCAGGGAAATTTATATTCCAAGCCCCTCAAAATGTAACTTGTCATGAAAGTCTCCATTCAAACAGAGAACTTTCTTAAGTTGAATGGGTTGAATTACTGTTAATTCCAAGAATTTTTACAAAGTCATAAGACTCAGATTATGGTAACGTTACATTTTATGTAAAAGTAAGATGGTTGACCAATGCCAAAATGTTAAAAAAAAAAAGTGATTTGCATCGAGAAATACAATCATTTTTTACAAGCAAGTCAAAAAGTATTTCAGAGTTTGTAGATTAAAAAAGAATGGATTTACTATTTTGTATTTTTGGTTAACATATATAACTCTAACCACTTATATTACATTAATACTCATCTACAAAGATAAGATGAATAAATAAAATGTATGGTCCTTTTCATATATTTCAAATGAAACTAAAACTTTGGAAACAATAGTTGAGAACAAAAACTTTACTCACTTTCCTACATTGTCATTGCAACCATACGTCACACCTGGGGAGGCAGATATATGCATCTTTGATATCTGATTTGAATCTTGAATTCGAAACCAATTTCAGAATTTTATTTAAAAAAAGTTTTTTTTGTTCATTTGCAACACTATTCACTCTAGATGTGAATTTATAACCAAGATCACAAATGGGAATTGTGAAATGTGTTACAACACACAGTTAAAGGAAAAATTTCACCAAGTTAGTTTGGCAGAGTTCTACAAAACTTATTTAGACAAAAATAAACATCCTACATTTCACAAACATGCTTTGTTGATTGTTCTGCAATTGGGAAGAAGTTATGTATGTGAACAGTGTTTTAGTCCCATGAAGTACATCAAATAAAAAGTGAGAACATGAGTTACTGATGTTCATTTAGAAAACTGTATGCAACAACCTCAGTCTATATCAATATATATATGCACTTTTTTTTTTGCATTGCAAAACAAAGTCAGACATCTCACTAAATTAATAAATTTTTAAATTACCAAACAAATAATTTTGATTCTCAGTTATGGTTCCCCCCCCCAAAAAAAAATATATATATATATATATATATATATATATATATATATATATACCTACTTCCTAGTTTCCAAACAAGCATTTGACCAAGATCTCATTAACTGGAAAGCAATGATGTGGTCAAAGCTATAACAGACAAACTTGTGTCCCTTAATTAACAAAAAAAAATATGCAGCCTGGCAGAAAATATATCTGAAATTTGGCCCAGCTGCTGAAGGAGTTGGCCATCCATGATTTAAGTTAATCTTCAATACTATGTTTCTCTTTGTGTAATTCACAAATACAATAAATTAATCTTAAAAATAATTTAAGGGATTAAATTCCTTAAGTAAAATAGAAATACCAGACTATAATAAGAATAATAAAATATACATGAAACAATTTTAAGCAATGCATTGCTCATAAGAAATGAACTGCTCAAGGTATTTAATTTAATAAATAAATGTATTCCTAGTTATGAATGACGGAATAGCTTAATACCAATTGAATATTTTTACCTCCTCAACTTCTGTCAGCCATCGATCAATGCCATCAAATGACCATTTATTTGTGATGTCGTACACCAGTATTATACCCTATTAAAGAAAATACATATATAATCTTCAGCTAAAAATGAACTCATTACATTAAAAAAAACCATTTAAAGGAGGAGAGGGGGGACCCTATATTATAATAAAGGTTCGATGACATAATAATGAATTATACATTTTCAATTTTAAAAAACTTTGATTTAACAAAGCTTTCAAGTAGTATAAATATTAACATAGGTTAACTTTGCTCCCCCCCCCCCCCAATCACTCAAAAAAAGAAAAGAAAACCTATTTCCTATCTAAAAATGGGTTGAACTTACATAAGAAATGTATTTTCTAAAGTTAACTAAAAATAACTAGGGATTAGTGTGAGTGAATGAATGTTATTGGCGCAAGAGCCAGATATGGCTAAGCTGCACCAAACAAGATTTAACGGTGGTCTAAACATGAAAAAATTGAAAAAAAGACAAAAATTGGTTGACAAGAAGGAGGGTCGAAAATATAGAAGGATCCCTAGGGTAATCCGAGGGTGCATCACCCATGCTTACCAAACACAGTAAACCCCATAAGAAAGGAAAGATCATTAGGGTATAACTAGGAATTAATTGCATTTGAAGAGACTAAAAATATTTTTGATCATAAAAGTCCTCCAATTTCAGGGATGAGAGGGAAACTTAACAAATATTTTGTACAAAATCAACAAACTTTTTGTTACTCCTCTTATCACCCAATGACAAATGGCATACAATATTACACTGTTTACACGGAAAATGCTATAAATCTATTTCTTATGCAACTCTATTATTCACTATGTAGATGCCTTTATACTTTGTAAATATGATTCCTATTAAACTTAAAATCAATATGAAGATTTTGCTCAAGTTTGTTTTACTTTACTAAATTCCTTCCCCAATCTCTGGTTAACCCTGATTTTTGATATTTCAGACTGTATGTAGCTCTGGTCAAAACCAATCAGACATAACAAGGTTTTACTCTACTAAGAATCACAGTAAAAATGCAGAAATGACTTAATTTTACAGTAAATAGAATTTGAGTTAGTTGTAGTTCCAAATGCATAAGTATACAAAAATTAATTTAAAAGGGGTTAATCCAAAAACAAAATTAATTACAAAAATATTTCCTATATTTTAATAAAAATTCATGCTGAAATAAAACTGCAATGAAAAATAAAGCATCTCATTAAAATGCAGGAAAAAAATTTCAAATTGTAAATAACAATGTATCAAATGAAATAAATGAGGAATTAATCAGTCAAAACATTAATATTAATAGATCATTTTAGATGGCAAAAAAAAAAAAAAAAAAAAAAAAAAACCACTTTAGAACTTGCAATTTGCTCAATTTTTCCCAAAACAAAAAATGATTTTCACAAATGAAAATCCATTCATTTTAAAAGATAAAAATAGAATACTAAATATATTTGTTAACACATAGCCAAATTTCTTAGATGGGAAAAGGGAAAAGTTTAAATTACTATAACTATAGAAAAAATACGAAGATCATGTTATTTTGAATTACATGCACTTTTAATACCAATCCCCCCCCCCATTTTTAATCTTTTAAAATTTGTTTGATTCATTTGTAACATTGTAATAAATAAGTGATGCAAATGAATTAAGATGTTGAGAACTTGAGCAAAATTCCTCATTGCGAGTTAAACAAAATTTCTAAGATAGCTTATTTTTTTAGGAGGGAAAAAATTAGCAAAAAGAACATATAAGGAACAACAAACAGTTATACATTACTACAATAAAATCTGATAGTGAACGAAGTACACGCAAGCAAGCAGCATACAATATTTTTAATTTGGTTAAATTTTAGATCATGTGTTAAGAGACAAACATTTATTGAAAATATAATTAAATTAAACAAAAAGATTTTGTTAGTGGATTTCTTATAAAAATTGAATTCAGAATCAAACACTTTAATAGCACAATCATCTATCAAAGTATTCTCATATTCTTAAGGAAGGGAAACTTCACTTTAAAACAATTAGAATATGCCATTAAAAAAAAAAAAAAAAACAGAACTAACCTGTGCTCCCCTCGAATAAGAACGAATGATGGTGGAAAACCTTCCCTGGCCAGATGATTCCCTGAAAAAAGACAATTGAATTATATGAAAAATAAAAATTTTCTCACTAAATATTCATAGTATTACTCCTGATGCATATCTAAAAATATATCACAAAATTCTGATCGAAAAATACTAATAAATATTAATTTTAATTTATTCCTTAAAAATTAATGGTATTTGTTATCTTGGCAGTTATATACTTTAACAGCTGATATGTTCCACAAAACTCAAATGAGGTAATAAATCTCAGCTATATTCTAAATCACATTAATTTAACAAGTTATAGGTGAAATACAATGTTCAAATAATTAAGCTTGGCAAAGGAAATTTTCCAACAAAAAGGATTATGGAGATAATAATATTTCCCCACACTTTCACAAAAATTATTTTCAATAAATATTTCATGCCTTTTTACAAACCAAATTTAGTAATTGTAGACTATTATCTTGCAAAACTATAAAGAAGTAAGGTTTATTAGTTTCATTGACATAAGGGTCATATTTGTCTGGGTAGTGAGTGAGTGAATGTAAAGTCCATTGGCTCAAGAGCCAGATAAGACTATGCTGTGCCAAACAAGATTTAACTGTGGTCAAGACATGAAGAAATTTGAAATTTGGCTGGGGTAGTCCCCAAATATTCGTTAACATACAAACTAAATGCATCTGTGTTCTAGATGCAAAAATAATAAGTATTTATCGACAACGAGGAGGGTGAAAACATGGAAAGGTCACTGTGCATACTTAAAACAGTGAGATCAGTGAAAGACAGGAAAGATCAGAAGGTATTAAATCCATTAATTACCTAAAGCAAGTAAGCCCCTTGGGGGCTATAGTGAAATGGAATTAGATACAATTTCTTGAAAATATAACTCATAAAAATACATTCTATTAATTCACATATAAAACCTATTGTATAAAAAACTAAATGTTTCAATACTACTATTTAACACTCTAAATGTGAAGTTTTTACAAAATTTTAAACGAAGTCTATTGACATAGGAACTATGAATATTTTTGGAATACAATTATTTGCTTTCTCTTTAAATTCCTACTATTAGGTCACTCTCTCCCTATATATATATATCATGTTCAAATTTTCAATCATTAATAAAATACTTTTTATTCATCCACTCAAGTTCAAATACATTTTTTCAAATTTGTAGCAGATGACACTTGATGTTAATACAGTTTGTTCCAATATTAATTCATTAATTTAATTTAGTTGGTGAAAATGTAGTTTAGTTCAACCACTTGACGTGATTTCAAAAATTGACAAACTTGGTAATTTTGGGGGGGGGGCTGAACGGACCAGGGTACATTTGGCAAAATACCGCCAAATAATTCCTGTCGCCAAGGGTGGTTGGGTTAAACTGCGTTTCAACTATTTCATTTACCGGTTGAATTAAGAAACAAGCCCTAGCTTCTACCATGGCATTCGTCTTGCAATGGCAATGTTGGTAGAGCGTTGGCGAAGAACCTTCAAGCCTTTGGATCGAATCTCGAGGCATAAAATTTTTTTTATTTGATCTTCAAATCATTAATTTTAGTTTTATATGGGAGAAAAAAATTTCTCCTATATAAGATATTTAGCAGGATATAAATTTAGGAATAAATACCATCAGTGACAAAACGTATAGATAGCTAGAAATTTTTTTTCTTTTGCCACTTAATATAGTGATTCAGTCAGTGGTATACATATTTATATTAATTGTAATAATTTAATAAAGGTAACTAAAATAAAAAATTTCTTTGTTGACCTAAGTAGGAATTGACTTTAATTTTTTTTTTATATTACTTGTTATTAACTATACAGCAAAATTTACTAAATAGGAAAAGAGTATAATTTAATCAGGTTTTTTACAAAACAACTTTTAATTTTTGAATAAGTTGGAAATTTCTTGATAACAAATATTAAAAATGATATACAACACAAATTTAACCAGTCATACAAAAATCTTACACAAAAAAAAATTAAATTAAATTAAAAAAAATTCTGTTAAAATGTATAAAACAGAATGTAATTTAAGTTTAAAGAAATTTACGAACCATAATTGAAGTTTTATACGCTTTCCATCCAGAAGAATTGTGGTCGTTTTGTATGCAACACCTGAAAATTTGAAAGAATTTAGAACAAGAGGAAGTGAGTTTTTTAAGTAATCAAAAACAAGACATTAAAATTTAATCATAAAAGCTAATTTTTTTTAAATGAAAAACATTTTTTTTAATGTATAATACCCCTTTTTGTGATTTTTATTACCTGCACTTTTCTCACTATTCTATAAGAAATTACAGGTACATAAATATCTAATTATATCATATCTTATTCCCATTTACAAAACAAGGTTGAATTCTCAATTTTAAATGACATATTCAGAACACTATTGTGTAAGTGAATCAATTTTTCTCTATATGTCAAGTACATCAATTCTCAAACAGTTATTTTATTGATTTGATACTTAGATTCATAATTGATTTGATAAATTTTCAACTATATTGAGATATAAAATAAGATTTAATTAAAAATACAAATTTAGATAAACATATATGTCCTATACAACATTTTATGCAGCTTATATAAAAGTACTAAACTGATTTTCAAAACTGAATAAATTCAAGAGAAATTTAAAACATTAATCCAGAAATATAAGACTTCAATCGATTTTTAAAAAATATGATTTAAATATTTTTAATGCCAGGGCTTCTTTTTTATTTTCATTTATCTACTAACATACATTTATCTGCATGTTTTAGTTAAGGATAAATTTTAGCACTTTTCACAAATAGTCTTTAGTAATCATGGTATTTACTACAGTATAAAGTATAAATTTAATACAAATCATACTAAAAATGTTACAACCTTCTTTTCTTTATCATTTTAATATACTAACAAAGTCAAAATGCAGAAAGTTTCTTTTTCTGTCCAATATCAGAAGAATTTTAAAAAGTATATTAATACTTTAGCTAAAAAATAGCCAATTACCATAACATTAGCAAGACCTTTCTCAAAATTGAAAATAAAAAATTACTCGAGATCTAGCTTAAGTCAAGAATATTCTCCTTAGATATTCTGAGCCATTTTATCTATAAAATCTAAATTATGATAATAATGAATAAGCTAAAAAATGAAACAAAAATAATATAGTAACATTATCCTAGAAAATCCATATCAAATTGTGCTTCATAAGTATATGAAGCAATTATCTTTAATCAAACTTATTAACGATTTTTAAGTGACTGAAATGTTAACCTTGTTAAAATAATTTATGATTTTCATGTACTTCCTTAGACTACCAATTAGTGCATTTTAATACATGGGAGAATGTGATAAATTATTGCATTATTGAACAAAATTAGTTTCTTGCCCTACAAGTTAACATTGTACCAGGTTCACATTTGTTCTGGTCAACCATACATATGATTTATTCTATGCAATCAATATCGAAAAAAATGACAAGATATACTTTATTATGTGAAATCAAGTTTTTGAAATTTCAAAGAGACAATGATAGAATATTGATGAAAAATTTTACATGCAAAAAACTAAAATGTAAACTTGAGATCTTTTGTAACTTGTGTAATGGAATAAGCTGTAGAAAAATTATTGTAATACTAATGCAATAATGTAATATCAAGGTTTTTAAATGTTATCCACATAGGGTATTTTAAGAAAGGTAGAAAATGACTCTAGAAGCTGGAAAATGCAAACAAAGGCAAAATAAAAATAAAAAAAAGTTTTTCTTTCGCATAAATAATGAGCACTCACTTTTATTCTTTATTATAAACCTTTACTTATAATTAAAAACCCAAATATTCATTTTTCAATATTCTCATTCCCAACTTACATTCTAGCCATTTGATTTTTTTTTTACATGGTTGTATCAAAACAAACTGTTAATGCTATTTAGTAAGACATTATTTAAAAAAAAATCCCACTTAAAAAAAATAATTAACTTACCAGAGGAACCACAAAATGGTGATTCCTGAGATCCATCATCCAGACCACTGAGGATTTCCTGTTTCCCCACATCACTATCTCCGACTAGTAAAAACTTTAGAAGGTAGTCGTATGATTTGGGATGACTGCGATTAAGAGATGGAGTTGTTCTACTCATGAGTTCCTGTGAACTTTTAGGTCAATAATATTTTATGTTTCACATGTAGAAACTTTATACCACATTGTTTTGAACCTTGATCTTGAGTGTAATCCTGAAGCAATAACCCTATAATAAATAATTTTTCATTCATTAAAATTAGACAAAAAATTTCTTATAATATGAAAAGCACATTCTCAAAATAAAATACAAATTTTCCTGTATTTTCTTCCTCCTAGCAAAATATGTTTACCAGAGAAGTTTGTTTTTTATATGTTTTTTATTATCCCATTGGAGCTATACAACTATTTGTGAAATATAAACTAGAGACTAGAGTATTTAATTGATTATTCATCCTAAAAATAACTACTTGACATTATACAAAGAATTTTGAGGAATTAAGATTTAATGTGCAGCAGTTCCCATTGTTCTACATACATTTTTATGCATATAAACCTCAGATTGCTCTGTCCTAAGACAAAGTAATGGGTAAGGTTTGTATGAAAATCACTCTGGAAGACATGAGGATTATAGGCAAAAGCTCATTATTTCAACCATGGTCAAATAGCATGGATAAGACCTGAGATTCTAACTCCACTTGATCTTACTCCCCTAAATTTAATATCATATGAGAACTACGAGTTCTATGTGAATTATTAGGGAATCACGACACAAAATCTGCAAATTGGGTATCATTAGCTACAAAAATAGCAATTATAAGTAATAAGCTATCTTAGTCTCTAAACATATTAGATCAAAATTATTCCACATGTTGATTTCTATAGGAATTGAATCTCCTCAAAACATCAAATCTTTTGATATGCCGATAGCATATCTATCTGACTACTACTGCTAATAATCATGCATACTTATGCAAAACAGTAGGAGCAAGTAGTGAAAGAAAATTCATAGTTATGTGCAATACAAAAGCACTTTGCTTACAAAAACTATTATGTATTTTATGTATGTATTTAATAAAATTACTAAAAATTAAATAATCACATCGGTAAATGCATATTAAATTTTTGTAACAAAATTATTTAAGGAAAAAAAAATTTCTGCAAGAAATTTAGATTGATATTTTCCTCTATTAAAAAAAAAAACAAGTCTAGCTACTAATGAAGCAGTATGAAGTATTCATAAATTTTGAAAAAGTTGTTTATAACTTTATTTTTTTACCAAGAAAAGAATTATTGATAAACAATCTAAACAGGAAGTAAATAAAATTACAAACTGGACAAATGAAAACAATTTGTGTTTTTTTTCTCAAACTGTTTTCATGTGTTCAAAAATTGCATACAAACCTTTCTGTTGATGAAGATTCCATCCTGGTCCAAAAATATATTGCAAAAATAATTTAATTTACATAGTGGATGATGATAAATTTTAGAATTAATTTTTGACAAAAACTAATGTCTAAAACTATTTGCAATTTTGTAAGCATTATGAAAAGATTAACGTTTTAAAGTTTATAGCACAAACTTCATTGGTCTGTTTGCACATGATTGTTGCATATACACCTAACATTCATTCAAACATAATCACATTATAGTTGTGTAATATTCAAGGTATGGTTATTAAATAACAAGACTGATATACTGTAAAACATTTTATTTTGATGTCTTACTTATTAACTTATTATCAACTTCATTATACATCCCTCCTCCATCCCTACAACACTTCATGCAAATCTTCCATTGTTCACAACAGTGCTGGAAGTCTTCAGTCAGCTCTCTTTCAGGATGCATGTCCATTTCCTTTTACAGCTTAAACAAACTAAAATCTTGTTTTTTTTAATGCAAATTTCTCCTTAGGGAACAGACAGAAATTGCATGGCATAAGATATGCCAAAAACGGCAGATGGTCTAACATTGGGATGCTGTATTTCACTAGAAACCTCTTGACAGACAATGCAGAATGACTCGTTCTTCCACAATTTGGGTCATGTTTTTTTTTTCCAAATTCTTACATGAAGTTCAGCAAGAAATGAAAATAGTAATGTTGATTAATAGTTTGACCTTCAGGAATGCAGTGAAGGTACACAATCCCATGAATATTGGGGGAAAAAAACAGTTATCATTGCTTACAATTTTGATTTAGTCACACAAGGTTTTATAGCTCTCAGTGTAGATCTCTTCAGATGCATGGATTGACACATCTTTTCAGGATCATAAGTAAAAAACCAAAAATGTTATTATCCTTTCCAATAAGTTTGAGTCATTTTAATGGCATTCAAAGTATCAGTACAAACACTTTTGCGAGCTTCTTTATTGTTCAAACATGAGAATTTTAGGCACACACTTTTACACAAAATTTACTGTACCGATTATATGTCAATTTATTTCAGTCTCAGCAATCACATGATACTTAATTGATGGTTAAATCAAACCAGATTGCAATTTTTTTTTATGTTGCAATCTGTTTCTGAAGCGGAAGGGTGACCAGGGCGTGAATCTTTTTAAATGTCTTCTTGGCCATCTTGGAAATGCTTAAATCACTGAAAAACACATGCATGTGATAAGCATTCATTGCTATACACTTCATTCAATAAATTATGAGTTTCAGTAGTGTTTTCCCAAGTTTCATGTGAAATTTCAGAACAATTTGTTGCTCTATCATTACATTCATCATTTTTCTGTCGAAACAAAAAAAAAAAAAAAACTTATGCGAACAAAGGTGACTATAAGGATTGGTTTACAGAAGCGAGAGGAACTGCATTTGGAAGAGAAGGCTTCACACTAAAGAGCTGTGGATTGCTGGCATTTGGTGCATGCATACTTACTTTAACAGCAGAGTCAGTCTTGTTATTTCATATGTACACCTCGTATATCTCAGGCAGAAAATCAGTTTTATGCAGTTTTTATACATTGTACATCATACTACATTACTCCTTTGTTCCAGAGCCTTCTTAGCCCCTCTTTCCCATAGTTTACATGCAGACTGCTTTGACCACCTTTAAACTTAAGGTTTATCAACTTCTTTTCCTTCAATAATATTTTTTAAATAACATCAAAGTTAAATCATGCATGAATAAGTTTATTTTTAGATACATTTTATCATGTAAGAAAATTATTCATTCTGCCATTTAATCTTTCGATTTTTGTCAATGGCTATAGAATGTCAAAATGTTTTTTTAATAAAAATAAGACAGTTTTTCTCGTTGATTTAAACACTCATTTTAATTTAAAAATTTTTACAGAATCAGTTACTGCAGAAATTAACTTTTTAATGACTTATACAAGAATTCTTTGATTTTAATCATATTTACACAGATGGTTGGAATCAAGGAATCATGCTGGTGAATTATTTCATCCATCACTAAATGCTTTCCCACTTCATCGCTTTTACCACTGAGATTTCAGTCTTTAATAAAGTGCTCAATGCATCTTAAATTGAAACTATGAAAATTTTGTCTATACAGTTTTTTTAATGTCTTGGAATCTTTGTCACCCAAATTATTCATCTCCTTCCTTGATCATTGAAACCTTAAATGATAAATAACTTAAAATCTTAAAACATTCAATTGTTTTGTTGGATACCCTTCCACATAGGAAACAAGAAAAACAAAAGAGCTGGCAGGGCTGCTAAACTTACAACTGTACTGATAGATTAATATTGTTGCATTTAGAAGCAACACAAGAGCTAAAGGAAACAAACCTTGTAATTTTGAAACCTGGTAGAGTTACGAGAACAAGGCCCGAGCTAGCATCCCACTCTCCTAACTTCCATACTATCTCAATGTGAGGACATTAACCCTTGTCATATTTAATGTGATTTGCATCTGGAGTAATCTCTTCCATCATTCCATATTGTGATATCATAAGATGCATTAAAGCAACTATCCATAACCACTAGCACAATTAATGGAACATAAATTGTATCATATAAAATCCACCATTTCTCCTCGGAATTCATTATCATGCAAAGACAAGATATTTTGAAACATCTACAAATATCACATGAGACTTGCACAAAAACATTTCCTTCTGAGAAAAATGAGATCCACCATGTGTAATATTTGTGTTAGTCCACTGATTGCCAGATACATCTTTATTTAATGCTACCGTTTTAAATATTTGAAATAACACAAACATTATCTTCGACTTCGTTGAGGAAATTATCAACCATGAATATTTCATTTTTTACATAATATTGGTTTTATTTCATACATTTAATAAAAAGCAAGCAGCTTTTTATTCTATGTTTTATCCAAATTTTAGCTTTTAAAATGTTTCATATAAAAATTAAAAAAAATAGAAATTCATCTTATGTTTGGCACAACATGTCCCATGAGGACTCAGCGCTCAAATTTAATAACAACCAACCAAACCTTATTTTAGTCGATATAAATCGCCTTCTCTTATGATAGGATTTAGCTGCTACAAAATTTTTCATCAATTCCAAAGAACCATTTGCTAAAATGATATTTTTACTCAGAATTCTCAATAAATTAGATTAAGTTTTCTTATACTTAAATCCACATATAATAAACTAGTTGTTAAATTATAAGGATCCCATCACTACATTTAAATTTATGTTTAATGGAAAACGAATTAGACAATCATATCAAAATATTTTAAAAAATGAATTTTTAAACTTTTTTTATAAAAACTTTGGACAAATCTAAATGTTTTTATATATAATCACACACATATATTATACAGATATTTTATGCTCGATATTCTTCCTACATTTTTTTTCTTCATTTACTAGATCAGTATAATAAATTTGATATAAATAAGGAAGATAATTTTTGATGTAACAATGATATAAGACATCCCTCATTTCTGAATTGAATAAAAAAAGAGCTATGAATTCAAATAATTTCAATAACAAGGATAAACAAAATTGAAATACTTGAATTATTTAAGTTCATCCTAATATAAACCTATATTAATAGATGACATTTTTAGAACTGAATTGCACCTTGTTAACTTACAATAGTCAGGGTGTATGGTTCCAAACAGTAATTTATGGTATTAGTATACGTTTGAACGATAACATATATTCCAAAATCTATGTAATTTTCACTCCTTCAACATTATTTTCAATTATCAGATATCAACTATATCAACTAAATAAAGAGTATTAAAATGGTCAACTCTCTCAGCCTTAAATTTTCAAAGCATGTTTCTCAAAGACAACTTTTTGTAAATCTCCGAGGGAATTTTACCTTTTCTTTTACTTAAAAAAGTAACTGTCTGTATATTACAAATGGGAGATATGTAAGCTCAGGTTTCATAAAAGATTTCTACTCTACCCCTGCACTTTTTTCCTCATTTTTAAGTGCACAAGCATTATTTGACTTATTTCTTTTTCATGTTTCCAATTTCTTTCCTTTGAAGTACAAAATTTGCTACTGCAAACATGGCATGTTTATCCCATAATATATCAAATAGAAAGGGGAAAAAAAAGGACAGAAAGCCCTGACATCTGAAAAAGGATTAATCAGAACCTCATAAAAAGGGAACCATGGTAAAACTGCAAGTTAACAAACCAGAAGTCAATGAGGTTTGACTGTATTTCATTCAATGAAGTAAACCACTACACATTTTAAACCACGCACAAAAAAGATCACATTAAAACTTAGATTTTTTTAAAAGTACTGTTTTGTATTTTTTTTTTTTAAAAAAAAAAGGAAAAGAAAAGAAAAAAAAAGGATGCATATACATTTGCCTTTTTTTTGTTAGATGAATAGTTTATTTTCTATTTCTCCCATGAGAAATTTTAGTGCTATTCACATAGTGACACATTTAACTCTGTCATGAACAATCAGGAATATATTCCTTTTGGATTACAGCAATCTTGTGAGGCCTTGCATTACTTTAAGAGATCAACACTAATATTCATTTCACAAATACAACATATTGGATGGACTGGGATGTTATTTACTTTTGAATTGTGATACTATTCCATACCATCTATTCTTAAGAAAAAAATTAATGCAAACTATGTCACTTAAATTTCTTAAAATACAGTATTATGAACTTTTCTAACAAATAAATATTCTTCAGTTTTAACTATTTATTAACTAACTGTATTCTATTTTATTATCAACCATTTTGTTTCAAATAACTAATTATGTACTAAAGCTTCTCATATGTTAATATGCACAGTATAAATAAATCTCATCACTTGATATTGATTTATATGACAGACAATTTTAATTGTTATATTTTTTTAAGAAATAACAAATTTCAAGGTATAGACTTTCAACAAAGCTTCATTTCCTATATAATGATTCTTTACACACTTCTATTTAAATTTATAAATGTTTACACAAACAATTATTAATCTATGATCTCTGATAAAATCCAGAGTCTATAAATGTTCCAAGAAATTAATGCGTCTAAATTCTTCAGCTAAAAAGAAATAATAAATGTGCAGATTCTCATAAACAATTTTAAGAAATTATACCGTTTGTACATGATCAAATTTTATACTGACATAAAATTTACAAAGAACTATTATGCAGTTGTGTCAAGAATTTTCCTTTGCTTAATTTATTTTTTATTAATCAAGACTTAAAAGAGAAATTTTAAACAATGACAAACAACTCCAGAGATATTTAATTTTTTTTAACTCTTGCTCTATTATTATATACAAATCAAAGTATTACAGTAGCAATGTACAGAAACGTTTTTAAACAAATTTTTATAATATTACACAACCAATTTTTAAAAATGGTCAATTTTCCTTTCAAATTCAAACTAAATGTTAATATCAACAACAAAAACAAATTATATTCCACTTAGTCAGCTGAATAAATATTACTATTAAATGTCATTTAAATTACTCAATGTAATCTTTGACAAATCTATAAGCTATTCATCAAGTTGTGTTTGTAATTTTCGACACATATTTTTTCATGATTAAATCAAACACTTATAAAAAGTATTAAATTTTCAACAAGAATTTAAACTCTTGACATGAAACTTTCTTTTTAAACTACAATATTTAATATTTTCTACAAGAGTACAGCTTTGTTATATACTTCATTTTAAAGGCAAGAGCTATAATCTTTGAAAATATTTTAGCTATGTATTTTGAAACTGCAATCAAAGTATAAAATTAATTAATAATAATTTCAACCAAAAAAGTATCGTACAGATTCTAACCAAAGGGTACAGGTTCAAATTAATGTTTTACTTTTATAAATACAACGTTTATAACTTAAAAAATAACAATGGATGACTAAAACTTACCTTTCTCCAATGAAACCACAGAATTTATTAAATTTCAGCACATTTGTATTTAAATTCCACACTTGGAAAATTCGTATCAAAATATACGATGAAAGGTACAAAGTCTTTTGTCAAATAAAATTTTAATAAATGTAACTAATTTAAGCCTATCTGGCCGCCCTTATACTAATTACTATGAAAAAACTCATATTCGAAGTCAATACGAAAGCATAAAAGTCATATTTTATGTCCTATTCTATTTAAAAATTCAACTTTGTAAAACTTCAGTCCATAAAACTTCACAAAAAAGTCACAACTTAGTCTGCTACACGAATACAAAACACATACACAAGTCGTTTCATAGTTTTCAGTGCCCTTATTTTGTTGATTTTAATGACATGTTGCCAGTTCCAATTCGATAAGTCTTCTTTTAATGGTTTCATTTTCAGTAATATAGAAAGCTTAAATTTAAAGAATCAAAAATAGTAGTTAAATTTTCAATAAAGAAATTCATTCAACTATACTACGTCTTATTCAAATTCATATTGAATTTTTCAATTTCATAATTAAACAAACAGGAAAAGATTATGTGTTGAAAATTGATGTCAACTGTAACTGCTAAAGTAAGCATTGCTTGTTTTGTATGTGTTGTGTTTTCGGAAATGGTAAAAGGTGAAAGCTTCGATTGAAAATATTAATAAATTAAACATATTTTGTGTTTGATAAAAATTTTAAATCATGGAAGTACAAAAGCACTCTGTGCATACTTTAGTTTTCCGGTCGCTAAAAAGAACGCATGATATGTTCTTGGCTGACCAAGCAAACCCGCCGCCACCAAACGAAAAAAGTGACAAAATGAAAAGCATGATAAAAGCCAGAGATGAGTATGGATCGGTGTTACATCTGGTAAAAAACAAAAAAATTCACGAAGAAGTAGAAGATAATTCTCATGGGGACCATTTCAAAAACGATGATAATATCTCGCATTTCGAACGAAGAACTCAAATCAGCGAGTTCGAAGGACGTGAACTTTATGAAACTGATGCCCCTCCACCTGGAACGGAAGATATGTATCAAGTTCCTACACCTACTCCTGCCCCATCTCAAGCTTTAGTTCTGGCTGGTGCACAACAACAAGCATTGACATTGAGACGAATGCCTAGCATCCCTAAACCTCAATGGCATCCTCCATGGAAATTATACAGAGTTGTCAGTGGACATTTAGGATGGGTTAGATGCTTGGCTGTAGAGCCAGCCAATGAATGGTTTGCTACAGGGTCGAATGACCGAATAATTAAGATATGGGATCTTGCGAGTGGAAAACTTAAACTTTCATTAACTGGTCACATAAGTGCTGTTAGAGGTCTAGCCATTAGTTCTCGACAACCATACCTCTTTTCTTGTGGTGAAGACAAGCAGGTAAAATGTTGGGATTTGGAATATAATAAAGTTATACGTCATTATCATGGTCATTTAAGTGGTGTTTATGCTATTGCTTTACATCCGACTATAGATATTTTAGTAACTGGCGGCAGGGATTCGACTGCTAGAGTGTGGGATATGAGAACTAAAGCTAACATTCACTCACTAGCTGGTCACACCAATACAGTTGCTAGTGTCCAATGTCAAGCTACAGAACCTCAAGTCCTGACTGGTAGTCATGATTGTACCGTTCGTCTTTGGGATTTGGTTGCTGGCAAAACTCGTGTTACTTTGACCCACCACAAAAAGAGTATCCGAGCATTGCTTATACATCCAAGGCTAAATATGTTTGCATCTGGAGCTCCAGATAACATAAAGCAGTGGCGATGTCCCGACGGAAATTTTGTTCAAAATCTTAGTGGTCATAATGCTATTGTCAACTGTCTTGGTATTAATTCTGATAATGTTTTGGTGTCTGGTGGAGATAATGGTACATTATATTTCTGGGATTGGAAGACTGGCTATAATTTTCAAAGACTCCAAGCTCCAGTTCAACCTGGTTCAATTGACAGTGAAGCTGGCATATTTGCTTGCACTTTTGATCAAAGTGGTAGTCGACTTTTATCTGCAGAAGCTGATAAAACTGTAAAAATATTTAGGGAAGATGATAGTGCATCCGAAGAAACACACCCTATTAACTGGAAACCAGAAATTCTTAAGAGAAAAAGATTCTGAATTCTTTATTTATCTTCAAATTTTAACAGTGAATTAGAAACTTTCAAATTACTGTTTATTGTGCATGTTGGTTAAAATGATATCTGCAAAAATGTTCTTGAATTGTTTAATTAAAAAAATTTCCATACAAATCAGTATTGTTTATTTCACACTTTCATCAGATAGCAAATCTAATCACACTTTTTACATGATGATATACGTAAATTGTATCTACCATTTCCAATAGAAGATTGAGTGACCTGTAAGAGAAAAAAAATTAATGTTCTTCTGCTCTGTAATTATTTATAAATTGAGGTTTTGGCTAATAATCTGAAACACTGTTCATTGATTTAGTGTTGCGGATTTTTCAACAAATCAGTAGGTGGATTGTATATTTTCTGTTATAACTATAATGAATACTATACCCTATTATTAACTTTTGTGATCAACTTTTTTCTAAGCTTTAAGTATTATATCAGTTTATGTTTAGATGTCAAAAGATAATCTTGGTTTTTATTTGTAACCTTTCTTCTGTCTTTTAAAATTAATTTCATTAATAAATAGTCTTAATTTTATTATGCTATATTTATTAACAAGACATTTCAACAGTAGAAAATTTGTTTTACAGATAGAAAATTATTTACAGTAATCATATTTTAATAGAAATGAGATTTATTGAACTTTTTTAAAGTAAAAATTGTTGCAAATGTTAAGTTATTACTAAATTAAAATTGAAAATAATTAAATATATCTAATTTAATGTTGAAAATAAACTTAATATAATTAGTTAATGAAAATTTGTATTTTTATATTAATATGTAATTTTTTTTTTTATAATATACTCTTGCAGTCAACAATTAGAAATATCCATACAATTCAGTTTTATGAAATATTGATATTTTCTTTTTATGTTAATATCTTGGCTCTTAAAGTATGTTTTTTTAAATACAAGTTTTAGATTAAATTGCATTTAATTTTCTGGAATTCATTTAATGTTGCAATGTATTTTTTTATAAAGTAATAGAATATTAATTTTGAATTCATATTCACATATTGTTAGTGAAAATTTCACATTTATTTTAATTTTGTAAACATTTCAATAATTATTGCGATAATAATTAATTATCACAATAATTGGTTGGAATACATTTTAGCGTAACCACCCTAGGTGACAGAAATTATTTGGCGATATTTTGCCAAATGTGGTTACCCTGTTTTCTCTGTGGCGGCTTTAGGCATGGCAACCGTTTCGAATTTGCCTTATGAATTCGGATTTCAGTTCACGAGCTTTTTTATATATATATATATACCTCTCTCTCTGACCATGTTCTGCAATATTTGGCGGTTTTCAAATCTCGCCAAGTAGTTACATTAAACTGCATTTTTACCCAATAATTATTTGTAATGAATTTAGAATCTTAACAGACGATAAATTACATAATTAAAATTTTAATCTTCAGGTAATAAAATTTAATACTACAAAAGGATATAAAATGTAAGAAATTCTATATTTGTGTATGTTTGATCAATTTTTCTGGCTGTCTCTTTTTTTTTTTATAGATTTTAATCTCGTACTTTGAATTGAATAATCACTCTTTCAAATAAATAGTTCCATTTCACAGCAGTTTTATCTTCTTCTGTCATCTTCAAGAAATCATGCACCTAAAATGGAAAAGTATGATTCTTATGAGTTCCAAATTTCTTAAATATATTATTATTCCATAAATGTATTAAGGTATTTTAAAATTGAATTGTTACAAATCCTTGTAGTTAATCCAATGATTTAAGTAGTAATATTTATTTATGTATTTCATCATCCTTAAATTCTAGAATGATATAATAATGTTTAGTTCTTTTGATCATAAACTCTTACGTCTAAAAATTGCAATTGATATTACTGTTTTGAACTGTTAAAAATATTTATATTGAAATTTTTTTGAGTAATATTTACTAATTTTATGCATCTTGTAATGCAATCTTTACTTTCAAAATTGTAGCTAAAGAACTACCCACAACATAAGAAGTTGCATTTAAGAATGCTTCAATGATTTGCTTTCTATAAAAGCGTGGGAGACATAACAGTCTGAACCATGCAAAAAGAAGTC
The DNA here is from genome assembly GCA_019974015.1 of Nephila pilipes. Lineage (NCBI taxonomy): Eukaryota > Metazoa > Arthropoda > Arachnida > Araneae > Nephilidae > Nephila > Nephila pilipes. The sequence goes on along the minus strand of BMAW01067671.1, from coordinate 441,346 downwards.
ATGTCTGGAGTTCCATAAAAGGTAGAAAAATTTTGCATTATTTGCAAAAAAAAAAAATTACATTTGTATGTTAATGCGCAGAATCATCCCACATATTAACATTTGCTCATATTATTTTGATAATCACCTGTACATCAACATTGTAATTATATTATGTATTTATTTATATTATTTTAAATTATAGAATTATCTTAATTAAAAGACATGTAAATAATATCAAATATCTGTTATTTTTTTATCTTAGCAATTTCATAAAAAAACATCTCAATTTTATATCTTTACATACTATTATTTAAATAAAGAAAATAGTATAAGTATTGTGTAAAAAAATTGAAACTAAATATTTACCAGAAAAAAAAATTGTATTATGGAACATGATGTTTCTTAAATTCATATAGTTAGACAGCCAACACTTTCTATACACATTAAGTTTATTATAAAATTTTATTTCCTGCTCTAATTATGAATTTTGAGCTAAATATATAGTGCTAGTAGGAATTATTTTGGATTAGAAATTTGTACTGCCCAACCTCACTTTAATGGTTTTGTGATATAATTCAACTTTTTTCCAAACATTTAAAGTGAACTCCTGAGAAACAAAAATCTGTTTATAATTTTCTTTCCACATATATCTTTTCCAGTTTTTCAAAGATAATTTTTTTGTTCATAAGTATGAAATTCTGCAAGACAACATTCCTACATATTTGTCTCAAATCCTGCTCTTTTTTCCATCCTTGTCATTTCTAGGAATTTGGCCTCTTTCCCCATAAACTGAATTTCTGTTTTCCCACTTTAGATTTCTAAAAATCCACTGGTCTATTACATACTCTGATCTTCAAAACATTCCTTAAAAATTCAGCACTATAGGGGAATGGGTAATTGAGGCGTCTTCTAATGTATTTCTCCTTTTTATCTCTAAGGGCTGTTTTTATATCCATTTTATTGTTGCAAACTGAGCAGTATGTATGAAATTGGTCTGCAGTAAATTAGTGAAAATGACAAAATTTATAAAGAGGAAAGCATTTTCAGCTGAGGAAAATTAAAAATCAAATGCATAGAACATGGAGCCTATCAAAAGGTGGTATACAAGTAATTCTTATTTATGAACATTTATTTTCTAATATTTGGAAAAGTTGCTGCATGATCATCGCTGATTGTGAAAAAATGTATTTATTTAAAGACTAAAATAATATCCGGATTGAGCAAAGAATCTATGTTGCTCTGAAAAAGAGAATGTAGAAAAAGCTTTTTTAAAATGGTTCACTTTTCACAATAATTGTTTCAATAAAACATTGAATACACCATATGTTCTGACATATAACATATATTTTTAATTCAAAAAGATCAAAATTTTTACTGGTGCACATTATACACTGATATAAAATATGATAGATTTAAAAATAAGCATAAAAAATTAGATTTTTACTTGAATCTGCACATTCTGTTTATTCAACAAAAATGATATACCTTATGAACATAAAATTTTTCCTTATCATTTATCATGAAAAGCTCATCATATTTGTCTTCTGTTACATCTTCATTTCATCTTCACCATTGCTGTTACTCTGATTTATAGATAAATTACTTTTTGTTACATGTACTACATTTTTTTTTTTAAAAAAAAAAAACTTTTAATTATGTATTATTTAATTTCATACTATGTTTTGATTATCCACTCGCTCACCATTTTTGGATTGACCTGACACATTTGGCCTCTTTTTGTAAATGTTTCTTCACCTTTTAACATCCATGTAATCCACTGTCATTTTAGATTTCCTTTGAATGGTTTATTAATACACACATCTACAGGTTGAACTAATGAGGTTAATTTACCTGGAGTAATTACCTTGTTTGTGTTATCTCTTTCATCCATTTCTCCATATTATTTTAGATGGGATCTGATCACTCCCATGCTAAAAAACCAAGGATTCTTAAAAGCACTGGGACATATTTGCCGAACATTTCTTGTTGACTATTTTATATCGTTTTTGTCCATCCATTCTTTTTCATGAATATGAATGAAAACACCATTAAATTACATCTCAGCTTCTTTTAAAATTAACCGTGGGTTTTAATGGTGTATCATTAAAACCCAAAGTTCGAATGAATGACTTTAAATGCTTAGCAGGGAAGCCCTATGGTGAAGTGAGATTTTTGTGACCTGTTGTTTTTACAAGAACCATTTTTGCTCCTTTCACATCATATTATTTATATTTAGTATATCAATTATTGATTTTATCCACTCACATATGGTGCTTTCATCAACATTAAACATCCTTACTGCTGCATGACTTGTAAATTGACTGTTTTCTTTTGCAAATTGAATGGCCTTGCATTTGAAGCCAGCACTAGTTGTTTTATGTGGTGGACACATATTTACTACTAAAAGATACAATTCATCAACTGTGTTTCAACTAAAGCAAAGGCGATTTACTTCAAAATCATGGCTTCAAATGATTGAAGAAAGAGAAAACAGTGCAACTCCTTATTCAATGAATTCACTTAAGTCAGAAATGCATTTTTATCCCAAATTATTGTCCCTTTTCTCGATAACTTAGAATAACATTCTTGTGTACATCTGTATTGAAAACAACCCACTCTTTTTACAGAATTATTTACTCCCTCAAGCATTTTTTCCACACACATATTGTTCCCATTATCACTTGTCAATTCAATATACCATTGTTTGAAAGTGTGGGAAATCCTTCGAATGAATGATTTTAAAAGATAAGGGCATTGCACATGTACATTTCAGATTTTTTTCCTAAAGAAAAGGTGCATGTTGTATAGAGAATATACCTAAAAATTAAAAAAAAAAATAAATTGTAATTATAGGTTTGCATTATATGCTGGAATATACAGTTATGAACTTTCAGTTATAGTGAACATTTTATTACGTTTGCAGAAGCTCACTATAATGGTGTATGACTGCAATATAAATTATATAGGTATAGAAGTGTAAGAAAAATGATAGAACTTTGGAAAAAAGGGACTTTTTTTTTATACCCAAGTGATTAAAATTTTATATTGAGAAGTTGAGACTCGTAAGTCATAGTCCTTTGTTTATCACAATAAACACGAAAATAAAAAAGTGTAATGGAGTTTGTTTGAAGTAAATCTTGATTTTAGTGCATAAAATTTTCAAACAAGTATTGAAATTGAATTTAAAAATAATATTCTAAAATTAGTGAAGAAAATTACTGGCCAAGTTTCTTGTGAAATATTCTAGAGTGAATGAACCAAAGTCTTTAACTTTTGCAAAGAAACATTAAAATAATGTCGAAGAACTAATGATATTTTTTGATTGAAGCATACTCGGCATTTCTGATTTAAAAGGACTCGTATTTTGTGTGGAAAGAACTTGACTCAAAGAAAATCTAGTGTATACAATAAAACATTGAGGCAATATCCTAAGTTTGATGTGCATGGATAAAATGGACTCACTTTACAATTTGAAACTATATTAAAATATGGCTGCTGAATTTTCGTAAGCATTTTGAATTTCAGTTATCTTGCTTGAAAAATTTTAACTTTCCTTAACACGTAAGTTTTGTTCTTAAAAATATTATTTATAAGTGCTTAGTTTTTAATGCATGTATGTACTTAAGAATACAACAATAGATAACAATTTATGACCTTAGTTTGTCTGCATTTGAATATTTATGTGTCAGTTTCAGTTACCTATTATATCCTCTTAAAATTCATAATAAAAACCATATACTGTGACCTCACAATCTCAAGCTATAAATAGTTTATATCTGTTTGATTTCCATGTTTGAATATTGTTTTGCAATTGCTTTGTGTTTCACATATCATTTTGATTTGTTTCTTACCTCTTTTTAATGTATGTTTATCAATTAAATTGAATCAGAAAATTTTTCTTATTTAGGGCATGATAAAAATTTAAAAAATAATCTTGGGTTCATACTTTAGTTTTTGAAAGAAGAAAAAAAAAATAAAATAAGGAATGTTTTTTATATATATAAATATAATGATATAATCAAATAAGGAATACATGTAATCAAAATAAGAAATGTATGTTGTAATAAATTAACAAAATCATTATACATTTTTATATTATATATTGATATGTGCATATTCAATCTATGTATGCATATTACATATGCATACAATTTTTGTTTCAAGTATATCATATCTGAAAAACAATTTAAACTCCAAGTAGCTCTGAATATCATGGTTTTGTTTCTTAAAAAAATGCTGTGTTATATGAAACAAAGAATAAGTGCAAAAAAAAAGTTAGGCTCCAAAAATTAAAAATTTTATAATTAGGAGAAACATATTAAATCAAATTTTTATCAGAAGTATTACTTATTAATACACATTAAATAATTTTTTATTTTTGTTCAAGAGAATATTGAATATTTTTTAAATATTTTTTTTTATTTCTGCCAGACATAGTAGTGGTCTACAAATAAATTCATGAAAAAGAAAACACAATTACCATTCCTAAAAGATTAAATAATATGCTCCAGAAAACATAAAAAGTATTTAATACTTTCCGAACTAAATAGATTTCTAATACATTTCTAGATTCTGCATCAAATCGGTTATAACATCCACACTAAAATGAAACTTTTTCAATTAAATATCTTGTGCACTTAAAAGCTCTTTAGTTTCATGTTGAACAGGAGTTTAGTAAATTATCAGACTGTGTTCTAGGATGCTGTGTTGTATGAAGGTTTCCCTCCATTCTCAGATCATGTTAAAGAAAAATTCTGTTATATGTGTATTACTTGTATATGAATATATATTTAACTCTTATTTTCTTATAAGAGGATGTCCATTTTTATTGATAAATTCCAAAAATGTTATCAATATAATGTCCTTATGAAGTAAGATCATTTGACTATAAACATTTGCTATATTATTATGTTTACTATAAATGAGAATCATGTTATAATTACAGGTTTTAGGCATTCTATTTAGAACAAATTCATATGAGTAGGTGCAACTCATATATGAGTGTGTGAGTATTTATATAAAGAAGTTATACCTTTGATTAGTAAGTTATTATATTCCTACAACTTACTAATTATTAGCAATGAATGAAATGTTTGGAAAAATAGTCAAGAGTTATGTCTATTGAAGGTGTGTTACTTTAAGAGCTCATCTAAAATTCGTTGTATTACCCATCTCCGAGTTTAATCATTATTTACGTTTTTTAAAAGAAATTTCTGTGAATCTAGTCCAGATTCTATATTGATTCACCTAGTTTAAATCTTATTGGCTATAATATGCTCTCTTATATTTCAAGTAACTTACACTTAAGCCCAAGAGGTTTTGAGCTACTTGACCAAGAAGAAGACACCTCTGAATGCATCCTGTGTTATCAGATATGGATATTGGAATATCATACATTTCTTCAGCAGGTAAGTTTTTCATACCACTTCCAATTTCACATGCACCATTTATACATTTGCTGTCTGGTTTTTCGAGGAGTGTGCTACAACATGAGCTTTAAGAAGAATTGAAACACACTTGATTATATATTATGTAAAAAATAATTTAACTGCTTTAAAATTTTGTGTGAGAAATATATGAGACAAAAATGAAGAGTAATCCTCTGTGTTCCTTTAATATATATGTATTGAATATGAGATAAATATTTCTCTTAATTTGAATTTATTGTCCCATTGGATTGTTATGTAAAGAATATAATATATTAAGCAGATTTAAGTTAATTAGATATTTTTGTCTAAAATAATATTTTTGAAGCAAGCATATTGACTTAATAACAAAATGTGAATATCTGAAAAAGTTTATTATGTTTTAAAGTGTTCTTATAGCATTAAATATCACTAAGTGAAAACTTGAAAAAGCTTAAGAATTTGAGAAAACTCGTTTTATAACAAAAGGATGAGGGGGGGGGGGATTTGATTCTGATTTTATACTGTATTTAAAGTGAAACATTCATACTTTTCTTTTTTTTTTCTCTAGTAATATTACAAAAATATATTTTTAAGAATTGAAGTACAATGTAACAATTTATCTTTAGCTGTATAATATATAATTATAAAAAATTAAGTTAAAATTATTATTTTCGAGGGTAAGATGTTAAACTGTATTTTAACTCAAAAAATTTGTAATGATATTACTATTATAAAATTATTTTGATTCAATTGATCTGTAGATGTATCTTTATGTCTGAAAATTAAATGAATTCTGAAGTTTTGAAAAATTTTCTAATTTAGAAGTTATTAAATTTATATATATTTGAAAACTCAAAATATAAAATGAAACAATAAGTATGCCATACAATTTCATACATCTTATAGATATTCATTGTACACACAATTAATGCATTGAATTTATGATAATCCTTTTGCAGATGCATTCGATTTCTGAAGGAAATAACTGTTGTTTGGCAGCATATAATCCATGCTGCCAGATAATTAACATGCTAATTGCATTCGGAAGTATAGAAACTCTGCTATGAATGACAATGCATTAATTAAAGCAATCTAAATAATAAAATTAAAGATTTTAAGATAGCATTTTGCTATTAGGCAACCATTCATACATTTTCAACCAATAAAATTTATTTCCAGTGTAAATTGTGCCAGTTGATATAAAATTTTTAAAAAATTCATACAGTCCAATGTATGACTTACCTGACAACAAACATTTTTTCTATTATGAAAATTCAAGTTGATGTATTTTAATTATATTTCAAATAAATACCTATAATATTAAATAGAAAATTTTATTTTTTTAAGTATAAATATTGAAATGAGAAAATACATGTGGTATCAGTGTTTTGTGATTGGGGTAGAACTGTAATGATATTTTGTTTTTCTTTTTAATAACATAAAATCACTCTAAAGCTTAAAGATTGTTTAGTCAATGCTCATTAAAAATTAGGATATTAAATTATTTTTATATTATCCTGAACAAAAATATTTAAAAAGTACTGAGTTATCAAAAGAGAGTGAGGGAATGGTTGTTCAATGCCTGTACGTTTCATTTTTAAATAAATTTTGATTAAAACAAGTAAATTAAAACTATGTTATTTTTTAGGAAATTTGAAGTAAACTATTGAAAAACCAAAATTGGTTAAAAACATTTTATTGAAATTTATATGTTAAATTGTAAATAAAATAAACTTACCATCTGATTGATGTAACTTTATTAGTGCTATCAATATCAAATGATGTAATCAAAACATGTAAAATTCCTTGAATTTCATTCAGCATGATTTCTGATGTATTCATCAACTTAACAATTTGCTCTATTGTATAAATAGTTGAGGGATCTGAATGGGGAAACACATAGATTTCACTTATAAGAGAAGAAATATTATACTAGTTTGATTATTGATTGTTTTTAAATTTTGTTATTACTTTATATTAAAGCAAAATCATTGACAGTTGATTGCTTTTGGAGGAAAATAAATAAATGATATATTGAATATTAATGTATCAAAATTATATATCTTTGCTTTTGACTTTACTTTCATGATCTGTTTGGAGGACATTTAAATTTAATACTAGTCTGTACAATTATCTGTAGTATTATAATTAATTATAAAAGTTACTCTATTGCTCAGATTAAAATTGTTTATTCATAATTTTGCAACATTTTTTTTTTATATAGATCTAGTGAATTATACAGTTTATCAAAAAAATTTGTTAACCATCAAGTATCAGTATCTAAGAGTAGTTTTCCTCTTGAAATAAATGCAGCATAGAAGAAAAGATTCTCTGTTGTCATCAATGAGACAATTATATCAATGGTTTAACTCTCAGAAGTGTTCCAGATATTTAGATATCAGCAAATGAGAAATGAGAAAAATTTTACCAAGACAAAAAAATTCTTTTAAAGTTTTTTTCTTTCAAATACTTTACCATTTCCAATATACCACTAATGCATGAATTTGTTTATATTAATGTTGTGATAAGTAATTTGATATTAAAACAAGATATAAAATGATTTTTTTCCATGTATTTATCAATTTTTTTGCATATTTGTTCTGGTGGCAAGAATATAATTAATTAATATTTGTAGAAAAAATGTGTTTATTTTCCTGTAATTTATATGTCCAGAATTATTTTTATGTATTTTAAAAATCATTTTATGTTTTCGTAAATTACATGAGAATGTGTTTTTTAACAGATTTTCTGTAATTGTGGTTGCATGTATTTATTGCCAAATTATAATCATTATGTATGAAATAAACATCATCAAAAGCTATATATTATGAAAGAGAACTTGTTATTTTTGAAACTCTAATTATAAATATATAAATAGTAGGATTTTCCAGCTAATTATCAATGTATTAACTGCATTCTCAATGATATTATAAAACTAGTTCCTCGATAGATGGCACCACAAATCAGCGTTATCTGATTTCTCATGTAGCTGCCCCTGTTCCTGAACAAAACTGAGAAGCTTTTAGCTCTCACCCTTCTTCTGCGCCTTCTCTCTTCTGCTGTTTCTCTTCTCCTGATGTAGCTTAAACTCCGAACGCCAGTGTGCGTTCCAACACCCATTGCCAATATGTGATAAAATTGGGTTGTCATCCATCTTTCTTCAAGGAACTAGTTAATTTAAATAACTTGTAACATGATAATATCATAAATAGTTTTGCTTCATCTAATCAAGAATAAAAGTAATGATTCAACTTGAGCCTCATCGCTGAACGAGGAAATGTCAACACCGAATCCGAAAATGCAATACCCCCCCCCCCCGACTCTGAAACATCAGGAAGTGTCTTGTCTAGACAGATACCACTTACATATAAATATATATATATTACTGTAATATTTCTAGGAACAGGTGCCAGAGTTACAAATTAGGAACATATAATAATACTGAGTGCAATGAGATGCATTATGAAATTTATGTATTTATACTAAACTTAATATTTGGGAATAAATGAACTTAAGAGTTTATATTAATTAGCATTTTATCCTAAAAATTATGGTTTTTTTTATGAGGAGTCTTTTTATCAATCAGCACATAATAAGCATCTAATGTTGCATTTAATTAATATTTAACAATATTCAATTACAATATTATGTTTTTGTACAAAAGAATGATAAAAATAGAAAACTTTGCATGCAGGAGCATTATATAATTGAATAAAATCATTAATAAAATGTTTCAAATAATCAAAACATAAATAAAATGTTTTTTTTTTTTTTTTTTTTTTTTATTAATTATAATCATGTTTATATTAATGAAAAAGATAAACATACGGATTATGTTTCATATTTATAAGTAAATAGTTTACAAATGTTTTTATTAGTTTTTATAATATCTTGCATGTAATTTTGTATGACTTACCATTATATTTAGTGTCAAAGTGCTCAGTGTCATCTGGTAAAGCCATTTTCATTGCATATTGATACAAAACTCTTGCATCCGGAATATCTAAATGCAAGTTTTATTAAGAATTTTATGAAATTTCGTATATAAATATTATATTAATACTAATGTGAGTTTTCATATGAATACTTTCATACAAACCAGGATTGGGTGTAAAAATAGTTGTACTGCTTGATGTAGCAATTGTTTCTTTCATGTAATTGTTGTAATTTATTTTAATATCAGATATAAGCATCACTGTAAGAAGAAAATCGTTTTAAATTATTATAGAAGTTTATAACACAGAAAGTTATTTTAATAAATAGAATAAAATTGATTAGATTTTAAAAATTAAATTCATCTTATTTATTTATATTAATAGGATATATTTATGGTTATCTTAATTATACTTGACCTATTTATCTGCAATATCTACAAAAATTTTACATATTCATTTATACTCTTGCGATGTTTACTCATGAGTTATGTTTTTATGTTCATTTATATGATTTGGCACAAAAATTTAACATTTTATTTTTGTTGCAAAGTTTTGAAATATTTGTGCATGCATCATGAAAAAAAACCTAATATATTCCAATAAACAAAATTGGAATAAATCAAACAAAAAAAATTTGAACTTATATTCTGCATGTCTGACTTTTTCATTTTGAATTTTTTTTTTCAAAGAGCGAGTCAAGACTTACCACTTCTTTTATTACAGTACTTAATGATGAAGTTTGCTGTTTCTTCTTCCCATCTGAGGAAAAATAGATTGATAAAAAGTGTTTAAAACTTGATTAACTTTTGAGTGAAATACAGTAATAAACATATGCAGTTGTTAAAGTTGCTTAATATTATTATTCATTTTACATTTAGTTGTGCAATTTTTTCTCCCTTTTATTCAAATTTAACTTCCTTATTTCCATTTCTCATTGATGTATTCTTTTTATTTTTTTTTATTAAACTTCTTTTTATGAATGGGCAACTTTGAAATTTAAAATTAAATGAACTGAATTGCAGCTAATGTAAAATTGTATTAATTAGTTATAACATATATATTTATATAAAAATGTGTTTAATGTACATAACTATGTGTTTGAAAATCATGATACTAGAGCTCAGAAGACTTGTTTGCATTTTTTAACATTTATATAAATTCTTGAATTTTTATTTTTAAAAAAGTAAATAATCATATCAACTTCTCACACAATAATTCTGTTAATGTAATTAAGCTATAAAAAGAAAATCCAGAAAAAGTTATAGATGAAGAAAAGATTAACGTTATAGAGAAAAAAATTTTAAATAATAAGTTTTATCAAATTGCTTATGATATTGTAATTTTATTCTGAAATTTTCTGACATATACTAATTTTTTAAGTTTTTATATGTTTCTTATAGTTTTTTAAATGTTATTAGAATATTTTTTTTTATAAAAATTGTCATATCTAAAAAATTAGCTTTCGAATTAATGTGCGTAATGATGACTTTAATAAAATTGTTAAAAACGAAAATTACATCATTTATAGTTTAAGAAAACTATAAAATAATGTTTATAGTTTTTTCAGTGCTTTTAAATGTAATTTTTTGAAAAACGAATTTGAAATTCTTGAAATAAATCCTTCTGCTAAACTTAACAGAATCTTAAAACCAACATTTGAATTTATTCATTTTTTCTGAGAAAGATGTGTAAATAATTTAAAGAGAAAATTTCTCAAACAATTTTTTTAAAAAATCTAATTTTTCTATTTATCAAGTGAAGTTTGTAATTCTTAAATACAGTTATTAAAATAAAATTTAAAAAAATTCAGATTAACATGTTGTTTAGTATATAAAATATTTTCATTGATAAACATCATTTGATTGACAAATATTCTTACATTAGGATGTGAAATATTGGATGTGATTGATCAAAAACTGTTAGCTGAAGTTTCTTTACTTCTCGCCCGTCTTTTGTTTTCACAGTTTGTATATTGCTGATCTAAATTAAAAATTTCAGGATCAATTCATTTTAACAAAATTTTAAGTCATATCTTTCTATTATGGTATGGTAATTTTATTTTATTTTAAAATATTGTAATAAATTGATTAAAAATACGTTTGTCATTAGAAAATTACTTTAGTTTATATTAAATTAAGTATTTTTAAGTAATTCTAAATAAAACTTTCATTGAAACACTTAAAAAGTTTTAATTTACTTTATTGCTTTATTTTTTCCAGAGAGAGTTCCTATCAAAACATTTTTCTTAATACTTTATTTTATTGTTTTGTTTTTTGTCAATTGTTAAATAAGTTACATTTCTTTTTATAATTAACATTACGTAAAATTTCAAAAAATATTAAATTAAAATGTATTATATTAAAGCATGAAATTCATTGATAAAAAATAACTTTTTATCATTGCAATTTTCTAATTTTTATTTGGTATTTTTGCAGTTTTTGTTGTAAAATCAATGGTATAAAAATGAAATGCAAATTAAAATTTTTTACTTCTCTCACTGCTACAAGTAAGCTGACAGACAATCCCTCTGCACTTTGATTGTTATAAACAATATCTATTAAATTTAATATCTGGGATGTATGATGTGTAGTACAATGTAGAAGCTTTTCGTAGCCTCTCCTCTCTTCGTTTGAACAGACAGTTATTTCACTGTATTGAGGACTAATATTCAGCTGATATTGGCTGTTGAAATAAAAGAAAGGTAAAAAAAAAATAATAATTAGGTAAAAATTTTACACTGATTCATATTTTTTTTTAAAAAAAATTAGCATAACATTGTGAAAATATGTATCCCTTTCCACTAGGAAGAAATCTCTATAATTTAAGGAAGATGGGACAATGTAGGTGAAATTTATTTTCGAAATTGTAATCGTAAAATCTGAAAATTTATGAAGGAGCCCAAAAATTAAAATTTGAATTAAATTTACTCTTGAATATTTATATTAACTAAGAATTATATAAACTAAGAGCCAGATTAGAAAATGAATTGAAAATCGGGTACATCCCAATCATAGTGGCCCTCGTCAAATAATGATTACTTAAAGGTCATCATCAAACTCGTTAAATCTACCTTGCGTTAAATCTACCTTGCTTTGGTGATTTATCGTCAGGGGGCGCTATAATGGGGGGGGAGTAAAGAAAATCAATAAACTTTAGAATCAAATCCATCAAACAAGAATAGTGATCCATTTGAGAATAAGGTGTGCTTACTGGCTCAGAATCTGTGCTTATCGTCCTAAGTATTACAACCCTTAAAGCTATGAAAAGAATTTTAAATATCAGTGGGATTCATTCATCTTAACTCAAGTCAAATACATTATTTGAAAACTTGATCTGTCATAGAATTTTATTTGTGAAAAGTATTTTTATTGCGGAATTTATTATAAATTTCTCTTGTTTAATAAACATATTGAAATGAAACAGAACTGACTGGTTGATGTTGTCAAACTTGCATTCGCTTAAAATGAAATGTAAATTATTTTAAAAATCCTTATTTGTTGGACGAAGTTTGTCTAGTTGTTGCAATGAAAAAAATAATTAAATTTTTGAACGAATTTCTAAAGCAATATATAGAATATGCTCTCCAAACGCCTAAATTAATTTTATATTTTAATAATAGTCTATATTGTATTCTGAAACTATATTACATGAATTAAAACTAACTTATTTCATAAGTATTTTAATTTGAAAAATATTCTTTAGAAAAAGGGATATAATTTATTTGATTCATTAAAAAAAAAAATGTTCAATTTCATAAGTTTCAAAATGTTAGAGTGTGTAATAAATATTTTTATAAGGTATCATGCATTTTTTTATATAAAAATGTGAATCATTCTCAATGTTTAACTTTCAGTTTTTAATTATAGAATTTAAAAGAGAATTAAAAAAAAAAAGGAAACATTTCTAAGATAAATGTATAACAGATCATTCACCTATTTACCGCAGGCTTGAACTTCTCATCCTCAGACTCGGATTGTCTTTCCGTTATTTGAGGATTCTTGATTTTTACTATAAGAAAATGAAAATATTTCAGGAACGGATTACATGTAAGAACTCAATTTCAAGAAGAAGAAAAAAATATTGAATGTATTTATTACCAATGTCTCCAATAGCAAAAGATGTACTCAAGATATTTATTGCATTATCTTCTCCCCAACATGCTGCATTTATGGTATCATTAGGAGAGTCTCGAATGGTAAAATTAAGCACAAAGCGTTCTCTACCTGGCGCTGCAAAGAAAATGAATGGAAATGAAATTAAATTAGTATCGTTATACAACTACTTAGAAGGATATTGAAAAACGGTCTTAAAATTATAAAATATACAAGAGATCACCTTAGCATCTACATTATTCTCCTAAGTTCCACATGGTTCTATGTTAGTCATTTGAACCCGGTTGAGAATATTCAGTTTCTCCTATGATTTTACACATTGCAGGCTTTGGATTAAAACAACCATAAAGGTTACCTGCTCTATAAACTGGGTTATCCAGATCCCACAGTTAATAGTCAATAAAAAAAGAAAGAATTCTTTAAAGTCTAAAAATGTATGTGAAAAGAAATTATTGTTGTATTTGTAGGAACTTAAAAATCAACAGCAGTCATGTTTTTCATTCTGAGAATTCAAATTAAAGATTCAAAATTGACCTAAGATTGTTATTTTAAATAATTTATTTCTTGAATTTCTAAACATAGTTATACAAACCTACTTTTATACTAGTTTAAAATTAAATTTGAGAAAGTTAATATTATGCATTATTTAAAGGCTAAAATTGAAATTGCGTATGTTAATTTTAAAAATGAAACATATTTAACAAGAATTTTTTTTTTATATTGTATGCTAAAGCTGTTTAATAAATTACATATAAAAATAAGTTTTTATCCAATATCTGACCAAAAATATATCCAAGTGTTGAAAGTTTTATAGAAGGGAATAATTCAGAAAATAAAAGTTTGCTAAGAAAACTCATCAATTCAAGATTTTCAAGAGGAATCCAGAAAAAAAAAAAAGTAATTATGCACCCATCCTACTTCATTTATAGTCCATTATTTAATAATGTAAGAAACCTTGCATTGCTCTTTAAATATTAAGTAACTTTACAACTTAAAGCAGTGGAAACTTTTCAAACCGAAAAATTGTGACTCTAGGCTTAATACAAAGAACAGTGCAGGTTGTATTTTCTAAATTTTTCACGGTTTAAAAACCTTGATATTAGTGTGCTATTATTAAAAGACAGTATGATACTTGTTCATATATCAATCAGATAACTTGATCTTACTCTAACAACCCATCATGCGAAACAATAGAAACTGCTACAAATTAAATGAAACTGGATCTCAAAATATTCAAGTTTGATGAGAATTCTGGGTGTATAAAATATGCTAACTCAAATGGTTCTTCTGTCACTTGAAAGTGATTCATGTCTACAATCCCATCCTACAAGATCGAATAGACATTTTAGTCTGATAAAAATAGTCAACTATTAATTTTAGCCAAAGAAAATCAATATGATAGCGATTGATGATGTATTAACATATTTTATATTATTCAGAATTTTAGTAATACATACAATTTTTAATAATTAAATTTTAAAAAAGTTGCTATTATTTTGGATATTGTTTTTATTATTTATGTACGATTAAAAACGAAGTTCTTGTGAAAAAAGCTTGTATATTAAAACATCATGATTTAATTATATTGTTTTCCAATGTATATATAACAAACAGATTGCTTTTGTAATTTTATTTTATGATTATGTGTATATTATACACAAATTTATGTGGAAATGGATTCGAGATATTTGAAATCCCATGTAATGAAAAGTCAGTAGTTTAGTTTAGTTTGCATAGAGAAGGTAAAGAGCAAAGGAAGAAAAGAGAGCACCGGAATTATTACCAAACTGCATAGATGATATCAAAGAAGATATTATATATCAGAACATCAATTTATGTAGAATTGGATAGATTATCTGGAAAAGTGTTCAATAAAATAATATAATTTTACTAATTGATCAAAAATACTCGTATATGGATAAGCGGGGAAGGGTTTCTTTTGTTACAGATTTTTCTCTTCTGTTGTAAACTTATTGTAAATTGTGAGAAGTACGCATGGTATTGTCTGCGAAAATAAATCTATTTTCGCAGTAGTTTTCATCTTAGTTTCACATCTTATCGTAAAAAAAAAAATATTATTTCTTGTATTGGATAGCAGTCAAAGTGCATCTGTTTTAGAAAAAATAATTTTAAAAATTGTTTCTAAATTCTTAATGTACCGAAAAAAGAAAATATTCGTCTGTTCCTTAAATTAGATAAGAAAATATTAAAAATGAAAACTTTTTTTAAGAAAATAAAAATTTTCGGATTGCATTTCGCTGACTTTCTCATCAGACAAAAAAATGAATGATCCTTCAACTAAAAATATATTGAACGCAGTTGAATTTGCAACATAAAAGTATTTGAAAATCTCAAACACAAACAAAAGCCAGGAAGTCATAGAATTATTTGATTAACCTTTGAAAAATTAGTTAATACTGAAATACAAAATACATTTATTCTAATTTATTTTTTTATCACTGAGAATGCAGATATTGGACGAGTTGGGGATGAAGAGGAAGGAACCTTTCCATCAGAGTATAGAAACATTATAGATGAAATTGGTTCTTTAAGAACTTGTGTGTGTAACATTATGTCTTTAACATCTGTAACTAAGACAAAATGATAAAAGAAAAAATATCCAAATTCTTAGATATTAAAAAATATTAGAAGATAATCATACTATAATTCCTTATAAATTGTGTTAGAACTAAAAACTTATCACTAAGAAACTATATCTAAAAAAATAAAAGGTAACCAGATTTGTAGGGGGTGGGGAGTCACCGCAGAGAATATAATCGTTGTGATTGCTTTAAAATTCAAAATTTGAAATCTTTGTATTAAAAAATTTTCAAATTTTATAGTTCGGCTCTATTTGTTTAAAATAATTTGTCAAATATGAAGATAAATAAGGATATAGATGTTTAAGATTAGTATATGGAATACATTTCACGTCATTTCCTTTGATGAGCAGTAAGAAAAAAAAACATTAATTTACACATACATATACTGTATACTGCATTTATTTTAAACTAAATATCAACTTTTCATTCATTCCGTATAAGATTGGGCATTTTCATTTACTTTACCTACAATTTTTTTTTTTTTTTTTCGTGTTTAAATTATAGTAACTGAGTAGAAATAATGAATACCATTTGCTTAAAATGATAATGTACCGTGATAGTTTATTGCTCAACTGAACAGTGTATAAGGAAAGACTTAATTACTACAAACAATTTAGTCATTTCGTTCAACTGTGGATGAATAAGAGAGCATCTACTCCATACATGTAAGGCTTCTGAATTTTTGGAACTTTAATTAGTAAAGTTATTAATGAACTTAGAACGTCTGAGGTGAAAATCCTTTTCGATTAATGAGGTATCAAACTTAGTTACCTTACATTAAAACATTGCTCTAAAACTACATGATAATTTTAGTCCACGACAATTGACAAGGGTGGCATTTGAGCTGGTACCTAAATTTTAATTTTCACAACACTACAGTGAGAGCTTTAAGGCCCAGGTGAATTTAACGAGCAACAACTCCTGTTATTGCCATTACTTTCTTCCATGTACTCAAGGCTCTGAACGAATGTCTTTAGCTTTACTCACTGCTCTAGTTCCCGAGTTTTTATGATCATAAACTAAGTGGGAAACAGAGAGAAATGGCAATCCTTATAATACATAAAGCTCCGTGGGAAAAAAATGACTATTTTATAAAATATAAAAAAAAGAAACAAATTCACAAAAAGAAATAAAAGGCTAAATCAATCGTTATTTTTTTTTTAATTTAATGAATGTTTATTCTTCCTCTTATGTGCAGTGGACTTCTGTGTGTTTGCGTGTGATGTTAAATAAATAACTTTAAGCGCTGCATCTCGTTAATTGAAAATTTTCAGAGGTTTGAATATTTTGTAGATAGTAAATATTAAATTTTTCTAGCTTTGATTGTTTTTCTCACCACATTTGATATCACTTAGGATATCTTCTGAAACATACTTTGCTTCTTAAGAGAAATAATGCGCTTTATTTCCTTAAATGTCTGAAAAAAACTCTGTCAATAAGTGTAATACTGGTTCATGGCTTCAAGATGGCTTAAAATTTATAAGGTTTCAAAGGTCAGAATAAAATGAAGTAGTTATTGTATAAGTTATTACTACATTTCACGAGGGGAAAGCGATTATACATTTTGTTGTTGTTGTTGTTGAATAAAAGAAGGAAAATGTAGATATCTCACACACAAACAAAAGGAATACACATAAAAATAGAATGTGAACTTTTTACATGGCTAATGGAGACATGAAATTGAATCTAGATGAACATAAAAAAAGGGGATTCAGAAGCAAATCACTGAGAATTCTTGCAGAGAACATATGATTTTATGAATATTATTCAACCATTAAGTGTAAATGAATTGGTGATTTTTAACGAACTTTAAATAAATACATCAGAAGGAAGGGAAAACATTGAAATTAAGTTTCGAAAAAGCGGGGAGAAAACCTTTGAACTGACGAATTGCTGTCGATGCACAGCATGAAATTTGCATTTCAATATTATTAGATGAAATTTATGGGACAGGTTACACGAATTTCACAATCAAATAGTTCATATAATCATTTTCACAAAATACGACTTATATCATTCAGAAATTATGAGTAATTATATTCAAAAATTTATAAGTAATTAATTTGCAAGTAAGTTCTGCAAAATTGCTTGCATTCCTATCGAAAACCATGACAGTATCATATTTTTTTAAGATTGTTTTATTTTGATAAAAATAATGGTCTGAAAAACTTAAAGTGATACTGGTGAAATATTGTGACTCAGAATGAAATTGGTAAGAGTTTCCTATGTAAGAAGAGATAGTTTTGTACAAAAGGCAATGAGAGAGAGATTTTTTTAAAAAATGCAAGAAAAAGAAGAAGGAAATCTTAAAATGTTCTTTATTTTAACGAATGACTTATTAATTCTGATTTTTATGATTATTGTATTTCGTTTTTAATAATTTAAAAATAGGCTTATTTTTTAAATTATATGATTTAGTCTGTTTATGTTGAATTCAAGGTGTCAGTAGAACATACTTATTATATAACAATTTTGTAAACAAAATATTTTTATTCTTCTGTGAATCAAAATAAAAAAAAATTATACAAAAAATATTTGTATCATATTAAATTAAAAGAACCTAATCAGGTGTCACTGCTAAGAAATCTTTTTTTTACAAAAAAATTTTTGTATGAAATATTTGAATCAATTACTCTTTGGAAAATTTTTCTTCAACGAATGTACTCGTATATATATTTTTCAATGTGTTTTATAAATATAAATGTTTTGACATATTAAGATATTGCAATAACAATATTTAAAGAATGTTTAATGAATTCAATTGTGGTATGAAATTACATATTTGTCCATAGTAAACAAATAATTGCTCTGTGTTCTATACATTTAATTACAATTGTGGTATAATTTTTAAAATTTGAATAAAACTCTACTACTAAATTATTTTGCAATAAAAAATGCTGAAAATTTTTGGATTTTACTGTTTAATCAAAATTATAACAATTGTAATTTCTAAAATATAGTATTGCTTTTAAATTCTGAATTTAAAAAAAGTTTTTTTAGTTGAATGTATAAAATAAATTTACGTTTTGACTCATAATATTAAAGCAGAAGACATCAATATATTTTTTTAGACTGAAAAATGCGCTAATACTATTATTACATTCCTACTTCACCATATTATAGTGAGCAGCATATTTAGTTGTACCAGTTTAGTTTTTTTTTGTTTTTGTTTAGTTTTTTTTTTTGTCGGAATCGATCCATTTTCTCTGGTGTAAATAGTTTTTTTTTTTTTTTTAATATTTCGCCTCATTTACATACTGTAACGCAAAATTGATTTTTTACATTACATCTGACAATATTGCGTATTTATACGTTGTTTCTATATACTAAAGCCACAATCTAATAAAGAAATATATGTGTTACAACTTCATGAATTTATATAAAAACTAAGACATATTTTCCTGTTTAAAAATGTGTTCCAAGTTTGATTCAGGCTTTATGACATTTGGCGAAGATTACTTTATATGCTTGAATGTGTTACGTATAATTAAATCGAAGACAACTTACTTTTTCTGCTGGAAACACGTCGAACATCTTGCTTAGCAATGATCATTCCAAATAATACTACTTGAGAAAGTTCTGAAGATAGTTGATTTATAGATATTTTTTGATACGTTTCTTCACAATCATACTGAAATCCATAATTATCAGATATCCAAGACATCTTAGAGATTTTTAGAACTCCAGATATGCCAACAAAAATCAAATTTAGTTTTTTAAAATTCAAAAATTCTGATTTGATATGAAAGTAGAAAAATCTTGGAATGTATTGAACATGTGATTAAAAAAAAACTCAAACGATAAATTATTTACAATTTTATCATTTTTTAACAAAGTATTTTAACCAAAAATAGATAAAAAATATTTCGTAAATATATTTCATTTTTATAATTAAAAATTATTTTAATATAAATGAATTAATATTAATTTTTTAAATTTACGTAATGTGTAATACTGAAGTGCGCATCGCAGCTATTTTTTTTTAAAAAAATCTTACTTCATTGATATGAGCGAAATTGATGAAAAAAACTTAAATAAATGGTCATAACATTATTTTATTTGATACATAATGAGATGTATAAGTACAGAATTACATGAAAAATAATAAAAAACTGGTCTCTGTATACACTTTCTTCTGACGCAATATAAAAGGAATATTTGCTAAGCAACGATAATATTTTATTTCAAAATATCATCAAAATGAAAAATTTTAATGCTTACTTTAATTAAATCGTCTGCTTTCACATTTAATAATATCAAAAATTCCTTTTTTTACAGTTTCACTATGAAAGTTCCAATTTTAACTTTATGTTAAGGAGGAAAAAAAACTGAATGTAAATATTTGCTATGAAGTCTAGGAATATATTGCAATTTGTTTAAATGATACATTAAATAAATTTATATTTATTTGTCTAATATAATGATATACTAATTTGCTGTTGCAAAAAGGATGGTTAATATATAAACCTTTTATGATTTTTTATTAAATGTTGAAACAATGAATAGTTTTTGTTTTAAATTACGAATATGCTCCTTATTGAGATGTTTTGGAGCCATTATGGTATAATGTATGTATATTGGCTCTTTATCCAAAAACATTTCTTTATCCTTAAAAATATTCTCTGATTTAAAGCATTCAACAGCATTATATTTTCGAAATACTATAGGATACTATTAGAGAACATCAGAACCATATAATATCATCAACATCTCCATTTGGATTCTGAGTTTTGTCACGCAAGCATTTTTGAAGCAGATCCACATGAAACAAGGCACCGAAAATTAGCCACTTGGATTCTATAACTCCTACAGGAAAACAGTTATGTCTATATAACTATCTGCAAATTCTATTTTGAAAATTCATTCAATATTAAGAAAATCATCTGAAAAAAGTAGGCTAGGATCAATCAAGTTACACCTTGTTTAGGTCTTTTAAATCTAAGTTTAATAAATTTTTAATTGGAATTTCTCCGAGAAAGGATAATTAGTAATTTTTTTTTTTTTTTTTCCAATAACAATCTCGAAGTAAATGTTTTTCATGATTTAAAGTTGTTTTTAGTCGCGTTTTAAATCAACTGATTGCTTAAAAAAAAGTTTTTTTTCTCTCCAACACTTTAAATTAAATGAATGCATGTAAATGAATTTAAATAAAAGTCGCTCTTTCCAGTTCAATTATTTGTCATTCCGTTTAGCATAACACGATTGAAAACTTATCAAAGACTATAAATGTGATCGTAATAATGAATTGCTGGAGCTGTAGATTTCTTAGTACTCTGTCGAACTATGCAGTAATGCCCAAACAATAATTTTGAATAATTAATGTCCATTCTAATTGCTCAAAAATGTGACGAGAAAGTTTTTTCCTATGAAAATACTTTTTTCATTTGGAGACGCTTTATTAATATTAATGAGTTTTAATGACGCTTTATTAATATTAATTATTATTAATGGGTTTTCTTTAAGTCACACACATTGTAATTTTGTCTGGTTCAAAACTTTTTCTCACATTTTAAAGTGCTCATTTGAGCTGAAATTTTCTATATGATATTGTTTTGAATAACAATACGATAATTTAACAATAATTAATAAAAATTAATTGACTAAAACTAATTATTTGAAGAATTAAATTTTACGCCAAGTTTCTCGCTAAGTCGCCAAATCCATCGTTTAAAAATTTATCGTTTGCTTTAATTTTAATTACATTTAGCTTAAATATATTCAATTTAATAACATAGTTTATCGTTTGCTTTAATTTTAATTACATGTAGCTTAATTGATTAACATAATGCTTGATTGAGCTAAAAAAAATTTCATGTATTTATTTCAGATGATGAATTTAATAAACGTCAAATAATAAAATAAATTATTTAAAATAATTATTGAATAAATTCAATTTGATTCAACGTTACCTTTTGTTCTTAAAATTTAAGGTATAAAAAAATCATGATACGCTAAGTGTGAAGTTTGAAAGAAAAACCAATGCTCAAAAAACTCGATTTTTGCAGGTGTTATTTTGGAAATAACAGCGTTATACAGAAAGTAGGCGTTTTGAAGTGGGCCGCGGTAACCTAGTGGTCAAGGTCGTGGACTCGCGGCTGGCGGTTTTTGTTCAGTCGCGGGTTCGATCCTTGGCCGCCAAACTCGCCGTGTAGCCAGGGCTGATACACGTTAAATCTGTTCGGGGCCCAAAGTCTTTCCGTTGGCGTGGTGTAGATGTTAGGAGAGGGGATGCCAGCTCAGGTGTCGTCCTCGTCACTTGACCGTGATTCAGAATTACGAGATTCGTCGCCAATAGCCCTCGTGTTGCTTCTAGTGCGACGTTAATAAAAACTAAACTAACATCTGCATCGTCTACAAAATCACAGATCGGCGAGAGCATGTTCATTTCACTAGCAGAGGCAGCGCCCTCTATAGTCGGAGGTTTATTCCAAATATCCACATTCGGCCATCCTGGAAGAAGATGGCCTCACCTTCTTGACTCCAACAAAAGATACAACTGTGTCTCATAATAGAAACAAATCTGAAAAGAGAAAATTCAAAAGCTGTAACAAAGCTGAGAAATGAAATAACAATTATTGTACTTGGAATATCTTCGTCTTCAGAAATCACTGTTGTCTTTGGAATATCATTGTCTTGCTTTGTCATTGGCTCCACTTTTCTCTTCTTTTTTGCTAAAGTCCTCAAAACAGTCATGTTTGGAGGGAAATAGTAATAATCGGTAGATACAAGTCAAATAAATGAAGTAATGGTCTAATAAAGTCTTTTTATAAATTCTGCACAATTTGTTCTATTTTTAGATATTTCATGCTCTCCTTCTTTTGAGTCTTCTAATATGTCATTGAATCTAATTTTAGTAATTTTGTATGGCCTTAAATATTTCGATATAAGTTTAAGATGTGGTCTGAAATGAGAAAGTTTTATAGCAATTAAGGGGACTTAGTACCTTACGAAATCAAAAGTAGAACATTTTGACAAACTTTTTCCAATTCTTCATAAAACAACAATTTTTTCTCATTTCAGTATGAAACTTTGCCAGTTTGTGTAATAAAGTGCATAGTTTAAAATATTGGGTCAAGTTTTGCTATTAAATTAATATACTTTCTTATACAACATGAAATATGCGTACAAAAATTTGAAAAATAAATTAGCTTACCTTACGTTACCGACAGGATAACTTTTGAAAGATGTACAGTAGAACCATAATTCTTGTACCAAATTAAAGCTAAATAATGACCTTATTCTGTAAACCTCAAATTTTAAATTTATCTTACCTTAAAAAAATTGAAAAATTAAAAAAGTTATCAAGTTTGTATTTAGTAACTTTTTTTTCATGTATCATGTTATAAAATAAAATCTAATCATCCTATTAACAAAATTGAGGTTCACAGAATAAAGATTTATAAATACAACACTCATGTAAAATTTGAAAGCTCTGCATGCAAAAGATTTTTTTTTAATCCTGTGGGAAAGTGTGAAAATAGCAAACTGAGAAAAAGAGGTTTGATAACATTGCATTACATAGAACAAGCCACTTTAGACATTTACATTTTTTGTTGCACAGGACGTAATAATTGTCGGATTTTGACGCGGTTTGTTTTAAAATGCTCCTAACATTCAACACTATTTTTTGAAAACAAATTTGAAAAATCGAATTTTTGAAGGTGCAAAGGTACTGAGTCCCCTTAAGTCACCTAATTCACAGTAATGAGGCGTTGTGTACCCTCTTATTCTGCTCTTGAACCTTGAATATTTGTTTTCGGGCATCTTTTTGTAGATTTTTACGATGTTTTTCAAAATTAGATTGTAATTCGGCTTCGATAATTTCTTTTAATTTATCAGTATGTTTGATATTCATTTTGGTACCAAATAACAGTTCAAAAGAGGTGGTGTCGACACTGCGTTGGTAGGTTGAATTAATAGTTTGTTCCAGTTCATTAATATATTTAACCAATGCGAAGGATTTTCGAGCGACAACTTTGAAAGAATGGGAATAATAATTTGATTTAGCCGCTCAACTTGTGCATTGGCTCACGGAAGCTCTGTTGTAATTAGATGATGAATTATATTTTCTTTGGAACAATATTCTTCAAATTCTTTTGATGTAAAGGCAGTGCCACGATCGAAAATTATTCTTATTGGATTTCCAAATGTAGTTTTTTGCGTTTCCAGTTTAGATATAACTTCAGCTGATGATGTCGTCTTCGTGGGATATAACCATATGAATTTTGTAAAGCCGTCAATAATCATCAAATATGATTATAATTTTTTGCAGTATTTTTTAAGAGTCCTAGACGATCTATGTGATACGTAACACATGGATCAATAAGTTCCGAAACTAACCCAGAGATGGCACTCGTAGTAAACCAGTAACCAGGTCTTTCTAGAGTACTAACCTTTGCTTGAAACGTGTCAAAATTTTAAGTCGATCGGACCAGAAACAGCTGAGTTATCGAGGTTGGAGTAAAGTCGTTTTGTAGTTTGTTTAAAAAATGGAAAAAAACCGAGTTTCGTGTTCTGATAAAACATTGTTTTTTAATGGGTAAAAACACCGTGCAAGCGAAACAATGGATTGAAAAATGTTACCCGGACTCTTGTCCATCAAAAGCAACGATTTGTCGGTGGTTTGCCGTGTTTAAACGAGGTCGTACCGACACAAATGACGCGGAACGCTCGGGTAGACCTGTGGAAGCCGTTACACCGGAAAATGTGAGTGAAGTGACAAAAATTATAATGAAAGATCGTAAAGTGAAGCTCCGTGAGATTGCTGAGATGACACAGATATCATATGGAAGTGTATTTACTGAAAAAGGTTTTTTGAAGTGAAGTGAAAAAGGTTTTTTCCAAGTGGGTGCCGCGATTGCTTTCGATGGAACAAAAACAGCAACGAGTCGATGATTCAGAAAGCTGTTTATCGCTATTTACTCGCAACAAAAAAGATTTCTTGCGTCGTTACGTGACCATGGACGAAACATGGATACATCACTACACTCCAGAGTCGAAGCGGCAGTCATCTGAGTGGCGCACAGCTGGCGAAAGCCGTCCGAAGCTTCCGAAAACGCAGCAGTCAGCTGGCAAAGTCATGGCGTCAGTTTTTTGGGATACGCATGGCGTGATTTTCATTGACTACCTCGAAAAAGGTAAATCGATCAACAGTGATTATTATATTGACTTGCTGGTGCGTTTGAAGGAGGAAATCGCAAAAAAAACGACCGCACAGTCTCGGGACTTATTGATCCATGTGTTATATAATGGTATATCATTTTTATGAATTGGATGAAGAAATTCTTCCTGCTTTCCTTTTTTTTTTCGATTTATTAGAATGCAATGCACACAATTAGCTATTATTCTTTCAAACTTTTTTTTTTTTTCAATTTAGGAATAAATAATGATCTTCCAAATTTTTCTCTGTATACTTAACTCCTATATATCCTTTTTCATGAGTATTTTTGATTATTTCAGTTTGCATACTTTCATGTATAACTATTACTTCTTTACAGTCAACAAATTTATAGAGAATTCCTTTACTTCAAAATAGTCTTCATAATTAGAAAATTTCAAAAGCTCTGTGTAATTGTTTTTATCTCGCTATCCTCGTTCTGAGTTAATTTAAATTTAGGTAAAAAAAACTTCCATAGAAATACAAAACATGTTAATAGGGGATCTACTTAGAGCATCAACATGAGACATTTTTTTAACTAGATCGGTGTTCTATTACATAATTAAATTCTTCCAGACATAACGCCCATCGAGCTACTCATGTACCCAAATCTCTTTTATTCATCGTTTTTTGAAATATTAATCAGTCGGTTACAATTTTAATGGGTATCCCTAGCAAATAAACACGAAATTTTTTAATAGTTTCTGTAATAGCAAGAGCCTCAATTTCGTAACTGGAGTACTTTTTTTTAAACGTCTGTGGTCTTCCTACTCATAAAATACATTGGATGAAAACTTTTATCATTTGGAAATCTTTGCAACAAAAACGCATTATATACATCCAGGTTAGCATCCGTATGCAATTGCGTTTCATAATTTGGGTTATATATTCCTGAAACAGGTTTCTGAGAAAGCAACATTTTAAACTTATTAAAAGTATTTTTTTCTTCCTCATTGAATCGAAATTTATGATCCTTTTTCAAAAGATCACTAAGAGGTTTAGCAATAATAGAATAGTTAGGAATAAATTCTCTAATATATCCGGTTAAGCCTAAAAATCTTTGGATTTTTTTCAAATTAGTAGGTTCAGAAAAATTTAGAACAGCTTTGGTTTTCAAAGTGGATGGGTAAATGCAACCCTTTTCTATCGCATATCCCTGAAATTCAATTATTTCCTTCAAAAACTTAGATTTCTTGAAATTGATTTATGAATCATATTCATATTCAAGATTGAAAATTAATTTTAATCTTTTGATTCCTTCCTTTTCATTTGCAAATAATATTATTACACCATCCATATAGAGTAAAACAATGCCGTCATTGATCAAAGATTGAAAAATAGTATTTATGAATCTTTGGAAAACTGATGGTGAATTGCATAAGTCAAAAAGTACTTTCAAAAATTGAAATTGTCCTTCATGAGTGACAAATGACTTAATATTCAATTCACTTCAAATAAATAATAAAGCATTACCACATAGATCGTTTCGCGATGGTCAAATAAATTAAACATTTTTGCAGCGCATTCAAACTGCTCAAACCAAACAGAGATATCTTCATGTAACTCGCCGCTAAAAGAAAAAAGTAACATTTTATATATCAGAGAAGCTTGTAGAGATGTTTCGGATTTGATTTACAACACAGCGCCACTCCTCTGAATGTTTAGCTGATTCATTGATGTTCTGGCTCTGCACCGATGAACCTTGTTTTGTCTCAAATTCCGTTTTGCTTTCCAATACCGATAGTTCGAATTTTGAATATACTGATAGAGCAAGTTAACATCATTTAGCAAAAATAATATTCGCTCGATTATTTCAGTTTTTGTTCCTTGGAATGTAATATTCATAATATCACATATGGTAATCATCTCATGTAATGAAAAAGTATCATTAATAGTTTTTATTTTAGACTTAAAATTAGAGTAATTTAATGTGATTTCAAAACCAGTGAAGTTTTGGATTCTTTCTGTATTTTTGGCATCGCCATCTGTATCAAAAACAAACGAATGTAAAATTTTAATTTTTTTCATTCTTCAGTGCATTGCTTATTACATCAATTTCGTCACTCTTCATCTTTAAATTAGTAAATAAGAATAAATCCAACTCATTTCAAAGTCTTGAATTAACTTGCAGAGCACATAAAATATATATTTGTAATTTTATCTAAAATGTGACTCACACTATTACATTAAATCAGATCACAATTGAATTCGAAGATTACGATCTTATGTGATGTAGAACTAGAGCCCTCTATAGTATTACAATCAGCGGTTTATTCAAATTTTCTCTCTCTTATATATATATTCGTTTAAAATTGTTCTTTTACAACCAGAATTCATACAATTTCATTTATATTCTCTTAATTGATTCATAATGAATGAATTCGAAATTTAACATGAATGTTCCATACGTTTTTTTTTTTAAATATTTGTTTCAATAGAACTGAAACAAAGGCATGATTGATTTATTTTATCTCTCTTTTTAATCATTGATACTCTATATTGACGACAACATTTATTTATTAATGTATTTGCAGTTTATGTATTTGAATGTTCAATGTGAAAATTCATTCAAGGTTTTCTTCAACAACTATACTCCACGATAAATTTTGAAGCATAGAAGAATTAATGCTGTTATGTTAATGGATAATGCTATATAATGAATGAAATAATGTCCTCCATGCTGATTTACATAAACTCAGTCTCGATATCAGGGCCCAAAACAGAGGCAAGCGCTCCAAAAATATCGTTGCATCTTTTGATTATTTATGTGCTCATAATTACGAGGTCTTTTTATGCAGTTAGAATATGGGTCAACTTTTTCAATTCTGGACTTGATCTTCTATGAACTTGACCGAGGTTCAAAATTACGAGATCCGTCGCCAATAGTCCTTGTTACTCCTAGTGCGACGTTAGTTAAAACTAAACAAACAGTGAGTGAGTGAGTGAGTGTTGATTTTAATGGTGCAAGAGCCAAAGTAGGCTATGCTGCGCCAAACACTTGTTAAAATCGATTAGGAATTAATGGCATTAAAAACACAAGACCAACACAAAAAGACACATAAAAGATTAAAAGGTTAAAATTCAAATGCGGTGTAACTAAACAAACAGACTGCCACTAAGAGTACAACTGAAAAAATTTTTTAATACATTTTAACAAATTGCGATGTGAAATTCACAAAAGTGAAATTGGAAATTTTTTATTTCGCAATCAAATTCAATGTTTGGTAATTAATAAAATAATAATATAATGAGACTACATATATGCATCATTAACGCATTATGCTGATTCTAAGTTGTTTTTAATTATTGAATTTGCTTTCATAACTTGTGATTTGATTTTATTAATTATTCTTAGCTGCAATTTAATCAGCTTTCACAAGCCTACTTTTTAAGAATTTGCATTATTAAAAACTTATAGTAATTAAAATAAAATAAAAAAGGGTAGAATCGTCCATGTTTAGATCAAACAGGTCAACACTATTAGGCAGAAAATGTGTCATGTTCGACCGACCTGAGTTGGGGTCGGTTAAGGGTGAACTCAAAACGAAGGCCCGCGCTAGATTCTAATGGATATAATAATTTAAGAAATTACATTGTGTAGTGTACAATTCTCAAGTAATTATTCAATTTCAAAACATTTATTCGCAGATAAATGCTTTCTAGAAAGATTATTAAATGTTTATCATTTCAATAAATATTTAACCTATTCTATAAAGATAATTAGGTGCTACTTAAAACACATAACACTAAATGAAACACCTTTGAAATTTATTTATCATTAACATATTTAAAGCAGAAAAAAAATAATTGTATTTCAAAGAGGATGCACATGATTTTAAAATTCAAAAATTTTACCAGTATTCATAATATTAAAGATACTCATATACTGAGTTGCAAAATGTTGTTAATTCCCAATTAACTGATGATTGAACTGAAAAAAGCATTAGAACAATAGTTATTTCCCATGTAATGGATAACGAACTAATAAAAATAATAGGATTGTACCTTCCATTACAGTTTAGAAATTTAAAAAGCAGTTTTTTACAGACTGTTTTTTTTTTTTTTTTTTTGGCTTCTTAAAAGTGTTTGTGATTTTTTCCCCAATATTTTATGCATACCTACTATTATAAGAATATTATATAAAGTTATTAATTTTGATACATGTTTACGCATAATTTTGTAAAGAATAAAATTAAGACTTTGTTTAAAAAGTAGTAATTTTGTTTGTTAGTATTATTTAAAGATATTGTGATCAACACTTTCACGAGCCAAAGTATTATCTTCTAATAACAGTAACACAATTTTTTTTTAATGAGTATTAATTAATTTGGGTATGATTGTATAATCTGGTAGCTTTGGTATTATAAATTATATACGACAGAATCTATTTTAAATTGGTTTCATTATAGTTTATTTAATATAAAATGTAACATCATACCTAAAAAGATATTTGTTAATTTGAGACAGATGTTATATTACAAAAATCATCCATAAGAAACAACGCTTATTAGAGCAGACAACACAATTATTATTACATACATCCTCGCAAAAAAGGCGTTTACTGATTCATTAATGTTAAAAAGGTCCCGCATCAAACTCATTATTCGGTTTCATTTATTCTTATTCGAATTTGCTAGTCCAGCATGTTTCGGCGTTAAAATGAATATATTTAAAAGGGAAAAAAATGACAATGTTCTCTGTATGTACATACATGTTTTCTAACTGCATTAGAACTCATATATGTTTTTTTAAAAGAAATCTAAAATTTTAAATTATTTAATACTGAAAAAAGCTTACATTATTTTTTGTTTAGCTAGATGTATGAGAGCATATTGAATTTAAATAAAGAAGGAAAAGGTAAATAAATATCTATTGTAACACCGTAATTTAGCGCTACCTTTCATGTACTATTAAACGGTAGCCAGATGGCGCCACATGTTCTTTTTCGGTTAGAAGACAAGCGCAAGCAGGATGAAGGAGAGAGACTTTTAGCAGAATGATGATGTATGTTCGTGAATCTGAGTTATATATATGTTTTGTTTCCTGTCTTGTGCTGTGGAACATGTCGAATATTAAATATTTGTTCCTGAAACCATCCCGGCTGTTCATTATTTTGTCCTGAAATAATAACAACATTGGAGGGATACACTATTTAAATTTTTAATACACTATTTAAAACGTTTTATGACAGATTTCATCTAGTTTACACTTCCGAAAGAAATTCGATGAAACGAATTAAACTATCATGTGTCATTTATGTGTTTCTAAAAAAACATGTGACAATTTTAACTAATATTTTTACCGAAGCCAATTTTTAAAACAAATCATTTTATTGAAATTAGTTTTAAGCAATAATTTGTGGCTTTTGAATCCCAAATAAAATTTCAATAGAATGCTTTTCTATGTGTTTAATAAGCCCTTAAAAATTATGCCACTTTCAGCATAACTTTTGTTAAAGTATTATCAATTTCATAGGGAGTAACAATTAACAATCATTATCAATTTCAGTCATAAAATTCATCTAAGGAGTTTTTATTGAATAACATTGTAATATTGTGACAATTTTGCTCTTTTTTGCACTCAAATCAATTGATCAAGAGTGGTTTTTTTTTTCACCTCTTAAACATTAATAAGATTACAACTAAATTTTTGAAGGTTTAAAATTCACTATATAAAGTAATTGTACCAAAATAGTTTTACTTACATGAAAAAAAAGTATAAAGAAACTTGTTAATCCAAACTATCAACATATTTCGATGATTCTTTATTCAAATGGATAAATACAATGAAGTAAAAAAATATAATGCTTGCAAAGCAAATTTTATAATAAGCAAATAATGTTATATACTGTTAGTGAATTAAAAATAGAAATTAGTTAATATTTAAAAATCCAATCTAATTATATATTTTTCACCAAGAGCTGAAATTGTAGTTCATCAAAAAGAGAATATTTTTTATAAAAAAATAAAAATGTTATGTGACATAAAATTAATGTTTTTGTATGTGTTAAATATTGCATTTAGAAATAATTTAGAAGACTTAAGACGCAAATATTTATTTATTTATACATAGATTCACAATATGAGGAACATATTATCAGATACATATTTACAACAATATTGCTTTTTGTGCAAGCATGACTATATTTGTAATAGTTTTAGAAAATTGCAATAATTCATATAATAAGACAATGTAATAATATTATTTTTACTTGTTTTAGAGGGCTTTTTTTTTTTGTTCCACTTCTCTTATTAAAGTACTTTTGAAAGTAACATCTAAAGTAAGTGATTTTTTAAATTACACATTCACAAAAACTAATATTTATGCTAATAAGAAAAACATAGAAAATACAAAAAAATAAACAAAAAAGAGTTTTTTATAACCACTTAACACAAATTCAACTCAATATAAGAAAAAACACATATATTCAAATTTGTTCATTTAATACAGATTACAAATTCTGAGTCTGGTCAAAGGATGAAGTTTTTTTTTTTTTTTTTTTTTTTTGAAAAAATGATCACATTCGAACAAAAATAATTAATCACTAAGTTATAAAACATAATTTTGAATGATACTTAAAAAATTGACCCTTCCTAACCGTAATAAAATGTACATTCAAATGACAAAATAAAAATACTGAATTAATGCAAGTAAATATTTTAAACAAAAGAATATCCTCGTAATGTAATTTATAGACAAGACTCAGTGCAAAATCAATATGAACTTTTAAAAATAATTTTAAAACTTTTTAATTTCGACACATTTTAAATAAATCGTACATTTAACAAATGTTACACGTCACATAAACAAAATATATCCTACTACTGACATAATAAGATTTATCGACAAAAGAATAACAAAATAATCTACAGTTTTACTACAAAAACTAAGTATACTATAGGTCCAACATTTAAAATGCAGGAAGCTTGTTGGCCTTTTCCAAAACACAGTAAACACAAATCAAAATGTATATAGAAAACAAAATAAAGGGAAGCATTGGGAAAATACAAAATAGTTCTTCTGAAAATGCTGATGCTCAATACACTTGGAATAAAAAGCTATCGTGATGTAAAAATGCATTTATTAAGTGAGTAGGTGAATATAAGGATGAGCAATGTTTCTATTGGTCAAGAGTGATGGACCTCTCTTCTTAGCGCTGCAAAGCAAAAATACTCATTTGAATCATTTTGGAAAAAAAAAGGTGACATCAACAAATAAATATCTCAAATAAATTTCAAAACAAATGCTGCAATAAAAACTGATTCATAGTATAATTAATTTTTCGAAATTAGTTTAAAAAAATGGCAAAATACATTTTCACTTTAAATTCAGGGACTTTTTTTTCTCGTTACGGTATATTAAAATATTTTTAGAACAGAAACTGATTTCAGGGTAAAAAAAAAATTACTTAGCTTATCAAATAAAATTTTGATTTTTTAAGATTCCTTTTTTTTTTTTTTTAATCAATGGGAAGCATGTTTACCACTGTCCGGGTGCTATTCAAAGATAGGGCACTTTCTGCATTTTATTTTTTTATTTCTTTTTTTGCTGAACTGCTATTTTGTAGATATTACAACTTGCAAAAGAAAAAGTAAATTGGATAAATTTTATATTCATAGAACTGTGATATAAAATATACCCATGAAATTTCAGTAAACAGGATCAATACGTAATGGGAGACTGCAAGCGTATTTTGTTCTCTTATCATAGATCACAAACGAAAATGCATGTGCGTTTTCTGTAAAATTGGCATATGGGCACCAACTTCATTCAATCGACTTCATCTGGAACAGTTTTTTTACTACCCAGGAAACCTACAAGTCGTCCTTTGCATTCCAACTTAAAAAAATCCAGAAATAATTCGTCGTGCAAGCCGAAAACTTTGTCTTGAGAACTCACTTTCCACGGCCTTACAAAGGGTTAACATAATTTTTCCATTCATATTACTGCTCAGAATCGAATTTCTTTGAAACTGTAATATCACAATAGACTTTTTTGAACTTTGAATAAAAATAATGAAATGATCATCTTCCATTAATTGAAACGATATTATGTTTGATATTTTTTCGAACTTCAAATATAAAAGTATGAAATGTTTACTTTTCATTACTCGAAATAAAAAAAAGCAGAAAATAATTCTAATAAGTTTTATATCGAATCACACTAGGATACATTACATATGTTTTAATCTTCCGTATATTCCTGATTAAAAGTCCTCCTTTAATTGCTTTATTTTGTATTAAGTACACGGTTCAGATTGTAATACTTTTAAAAATGATAATAGAAAATGCAACAAGATGTTTGAAAAATTGCTTAATAATACTTTAAAATGTCTTAATTTAACATAACTGCAAACAAATTTACAAACTGAAAGTAATATTTCCATATCAAGTAATCAATTCACTATATTTTTAATAGAAATGTTCTGGTACATGTATATACATACATACATATTATACACACACACACATATATAATTCTATGAATTGCTATTAGAATTTTTAAATATTTACTTTTTTTTTTTAATTTAAAGGTTCAACAGAGAAAAGACCTAAAATGGCCCAAAATTTAAAAAAAAAAAAAAAAAAGTATAAAAACTTAATAAATATACATGTTTTTTAATGTATTAATAGATAAAGATTAGCAACAGAGTGTATGATATGCAATGCATCTAACTAACAAAAGAAAACATTTATTTCATCAAAATGAAGGGAACCTATTTAGAATATATATATATATATATATCACTCATTCCAGGTAAAATCATGATTTATCTGCAACTTACAGTCAAAAAGTGATAAATATAAATAAGCGAAAATTACTTTATTTATAGGTCCCGTGTGGATACTCGTTGAAGGAGGACGACTGCAAGGCAGAGGAGAGACGCGGTTGGTCACTGATTTGGATGCAGGGATTCCAACTGAAAAGAAAAAAGAGAAAATTAGAAGTTTGCGTTGCTGACAATTATAGAATATATCAGTATATAATTGATTATGAAAAGCATAAACAAATGTATCATAAATAACTAAAATCAGTGTTGACTGCTGACGGTTTTCAAAAAAAGAAATTACCCAATGTCTTAACAACCTATAAGAGTAAGTTTTATTAATTTAAATTGAACAAATTGCTTTAGTTCTGAAAACGCACAAAAAACTCAGGGAAATTCTGTAAAATGATTTTCTTATAACTATGACGATTTGAGTGAAAAAAAATATTATTTTAAGAAAAAGACATTTCTCTACATTATTCGAAAATTGTTTAATAATATTGCAAATAAAACAGAATTTTAAAGATAGATGTGCTTTACAAGATCTTAAAATTTAATATTTCAATCTGATTTTTTTTCCATCGGGAAGGGAAGTGTCAGGAGGAATACATAAACCAATATAAATTATTTTTTTTAAAAAAGCAGAAACTGAAATGAATGAAATACAATGAAATATATATTCATACTTTTTCATGAGTGAAAAAGTATGAATATATATTTCATTGTAGGGAAGGGAAAAAAAAAAAAAAAAGAGCATGATCCTTAAATTTTCTGAAAGAGCAGGGTCATATATAAAGATCTGAATAAAAATATTACGAGTTAAATTTTTAAAAGAATATAAGTCATTTACTATATACGAGTAAATATATAAGAGGTAAATTATATTAAATTTTTTTTTTCTTCTTAAAATTAATTATTCTCAACGCCGTTTATGTTAAACTCAAACTACCGTAACTTCCACTTTAAGAATCACTCGAATCTTATTTTAACTATTAATTAACTCGGAATTAACAATTTTTGCGAAAAATCCCCTAGAATATTAAAGATCCTGGTTCCGTCTAATGGCTCTCTTTATTTTTCAAATGACTTTTGCTGAATAAGACCATCTTAATGACTTTTGCTGAATAAGAGTAATCGGTGTGCTGCCTCAATCACGATATGGTCAACAATTTATAACTTATAAAACAGCTCTAAAGTGCTTTCATAATAAACTATATTAATTTCCTCTTAGTTTCAATATTATTAGTCAACACAGCATAATTTACTGGTATTGTTTTTATCTAATTTGTTTACAACAATTTAATTCTTTCCAATACCGGAAAAAGAATCGACAATCAAAATTCTTAAGTTTATTCGGATTTCCATCATCAAAAACTTATCACGAATTACATTTATTCAATTCTGAGACATGTACCAATATAATTTTGAAGAAGCCTCGTTTTAAAGTTTTCACAGTTAACAATAAAAAAGAAATACTATAGATAAGGTTTAATTATTGTCTATATTTAAAAAAAATTCTTTAAATTTTCATTACTTAAAATACTTACGCTTGTGAGATGCACCGTTCTCAAAATACTGGTAGAATTGCGAAACGTAAGTAGCAATACTGAGGGTATCGGGTTCATCGTATTTCACCATGTCTTCGGCATCCAACAATGCAGGGATGCCCAGCCTTTCTTCTGCCACTTGGAAAGCCTGCAAGGCACGGAAAAAAAAACTTCAGAAAATTGCTTGGATGATCCAATTAAAAGGCGATTACTGCAAGATGGATAACGGGTAAAAATACCTTTTATCTCTCTGAATTAAAAAGCTCGGTAAATATAATCTTTAAATTACCCGCAATCAGTATGAAAATAAAGAATTGCATAGGTTCTCAAGTGAATAATAATGAACAACCAGTTGAAAGATGCAACACAAGGAAATTGTCGTCAACTATACTTAGACAAATAATTCAAAATATTTTCATTGATTTAAAAAACTAACGCTATTTTATAATGACGTTGTTACTATTATAGCATTAGTTTTCTGTCTCCTCTATCAAAAACGTACAATTACAGCTCATCAAAGATTTCATTTTTAATATTAAATATTATTGAACACTATATATGTAAAAAATAATTTTGTTCTATTTAAAATGGAACTAAATTATTCATTTCATGGGTTTAATTCAGTTTCAATAGCAATTTGCAGTTCAGAATAATAGGCTTTATGTGTAAGGTTGTTTCAATTTCTTTCAGATTTGAATTTTCCAAAACAAGATTATTACAATTCGATGATTTATTACAGAAAAAGACGATGATATTGTTGATCAATGATACCTTTAAACTTACTTATTCTTCCCCCTTCCCGAAGATCAACTTGAGGAACTTCAGATGTTAAAAAAAATAAAAATTGTCTGATATGAATTTCTTCTTCTGTTAAGCTTTTATTCAAATATCACCAGTTTTTTTCTCAATATCTTATCAAACGATAATCTTTTTTATCGATTTTAGATCTTACACAATGTATTTCCTTCTGGATAAAAACTTGATGTTCTTCGAAGAAATGTATTATTGTTTCGAAAAGTACAATATGTGCCTCCTATTTAAGAAAACTTAACAACAAGAACCGATGAAAACGGATACAAAAAGCAGCCTAAAGCGAAGATTTCTTTTGGGCGTCGTAATTGGGTGAACATGAAGGCAGACAAGTCAGACAGTCACTGGTTCCGACTGAGAAGTCAACTTGCAAAGGGTTTGTTCCACTTATCCTGCGCTCCGAGGTATCTTTGCTATTTTTATTTGCCACAAGACTCTGTTTCAAAAAAGGATTATCAAGAGTTCAGTCGATGTCGCTGCAATACATGTCATTTTTCATAGTCTGTTCGAATTTTGAGTCCATGCCACATGCTAATTTCTCTCTACCGATTTATTTTTCATTTTATCCAAAGGCAAGATTGATGTTTCACGTATGTAGTTAGACATTCATCAAATGTGTGCTATGGTGGAATTAAGTCAGTGGTTATAAATGTGTAATATTGTTGAATCTAGAATAAAAATAGATTGTTTCTGGAACATCTATCCAAAAATAATTCAATACATAAATGATTGATAATTGCTTTTAACAAGTACTAACATGCCGTTGTTTTGAAAAAATGGCGTCAACAAAAATGTGTGGGCATAAAATAAAGGATACATGGTGTTAGGTTCAAAAGATTGACTTTGTAATGCATTATGATTATAATAATCACATTTAATTTGCTCAATGTATATTTGCATAGCTAAGATATATTTAATTTAATATTTTAACTTTTGCTTAACTTTTATTTTTCTATTCGAATAGGATATTATTATCAACTTTAATAATTTATCATTCGCACTTGTTTTAATATTCGATTTTTGTGGCAAAATCGTCCGAAGAAAATATTTTCGTTTCTTGATAGTTATTGCCTCTGCGGAGCCTGGGACTCGAAAGTACGCTTACTTTACTCTAATTAATATTCATTTAGAAAAATCCTACCTTTTCGAGAAAACAGGGGAAGGGAAACCGTTTGCACATATTAAAATGAAATAAGCAAAACCAATTTCAATTTATTATAAAATGTTGATAAAAAAAATTTAAAATATTTTTCTTCACATACATTTATCATTTAGACTATCCACTATAGGAAGAAATGATATAAGGAAACTTAGGAACATGTAAAAATTACCATGTCTTTATGATAAACATTATCTAAATAATATTAATGAAATATAAATTTGCTTAAACAAGAAAAAGATCTTTTTAAATTTATTTATTCCTCAACTATTGTCTTCAATATGCTTCAAAAGATATGTAATGGGTTCTCTCATTCTTTCCCCTTACTAACATTTGCGGCTATTTTAACATGTTATCTAAACTGAGAACCTCTACTTGAGGAAGAAACTGACTTATGTGAACTGGAATTACTATACAAGAAGTGCAGTATATAGGAAAGAATATAGGAAACTATCGGTTAGAGAGAAATTGGGACTATTAGAGAGAGATAATAGATAAGAGGACATAGAGGAAGTAATGTGTTAATATTGAACATACCATATGGGTGCGAACACGTGTAAGGTGATCTTTTAGGAGTATACTCGTATATCATAAAGAACGGATTCACCAGTCTCCATATCTATTGGACAAGGATTCAGTTTTTGCAACTACACTATTTTCTGTTATGATAATTATAATATTTGGTTAAAGAGGCGATTGAGTAAACCTTCCACATTAGTAATACATTTTGTGTGATAATGCTTTTTTAAAGCTGGAATAACGTGGTTAAAGATTTTCATGACTGACTATTATTTGAGTGATTATGTCTCTTAAAATTAATAATGACAAGGATGGAATTATCATACCCTTTAAATACCTCCAAAGTCATTGCAACCGAAATCTCTCCCCAAAACAAATTAAGCATGTATTATTTTCAAAAATCCTTTCTCATCATAATTTTGTAATCTTGAAGTTTTAATCTTATGTACAATTGATAATAGAATAGAATTCGGATCTGAAATACAGGCTATTTATGTAACTGATATATGGAATAATAAGGTTTAAAAATTACAACCAAATCTATGAAAAATTACAATTCGAGAGCTTCTATTATTTAAATCGGATCTTAGATCATTTCTCAATATAATTAGCATTGAAAGGATGAAAAGTTTTAAGAAGGAAAAAAAATTTCAAATTTATGAATGAATCTTGGGGGATTAAAAAGTAATTTATCTTGCATAGAATACTCGTATGCTACGGGACTTGAAATTGGCTAATAAAGCAGAAAACAATCATACAGAATTGAATAAGGAAGATTTTTCTTATCTGATCCTGCGAAATTTAATCTGAATTTAATATAAACCCAAAATTTTTTTAAAAAATTATTATAAGACGAAGAGACATTTATAATTTCTATTTAAGAATTTTTATTTTATACTCGAAATTGAAGTTGAAATTATATTGATAAGATATAGAGTAAATATACATTTTGAACTGAAACCCGAGATT
This sequence comes from Nephila pilipes, assembly GCA_019974015.1. Taxonomy (NCBI): domain Eukaryota; kingdom Metazoa; phylum Arthropoda; class Arachnida; order Araneae; family Nephilidae; genus Nephila; species Nephila pilipes. Next base: position 402,378 of record BMAW01067671.1, on the reverse strand, counting down.
TTCGATAAAATGGAACTGAAATGGAAATTAAATAGTGGCAATTTAGGATATAAAAGCAGCTAGAAAATAGCAATCAACAATTTGTGTCATACCATTTCGATTATCTTCTGTTAACTTTTTATTAGATATAAATTAAGGAGATTACAAACTAAATTTAAAAGAAATAATAGAAATTAAATTAAGACTCGCATTGCTTTGCCACATCTCTCTTTACGAAAAGTTTTTCATTGTTCCTTTTTCACTCCATATAAAGAAATGGTTTTGAATTCTAGTCAGAACAATTCGAACAACTTAATTAATTTAAAGTTTTTTCGCAATTCTTTTTCAAGAAGCTATGAGTGTACACATCGTAAAAAGTTAAAGACTAGCTTAGAATAAAGAATTAAAAGTTTGAACCTGTTAGGGGGGGGGAACCGTTATTATATTAATATTCGAAATAAATACATCGATTTCTTGAAAATGATTCAGATTATTGTTATACCTGGGAAAGGATAATATTATAGGTAATCAAACAAAAGAAGTTCAAAATTGCAATGGGTTAGTTTTATAAAGGATAAAAAAGTTAATAAAAACGCAAGTAACGAACGTAAGAGAAGTTGGTACACCTTGCAACAATCACTAAAATATTTCAAACACGTTTTTTATATTATCCTATTTACGAATCAAAGAATAAAAACGTGGACGCTTACAAAAGGAATGTCCAGAATCGTTAAAGAATATGCATATGCTACTCGAACAAACAGACTAATCATGTAAAAACCTTTCTGCCCGGAATTCTTACCTTCTATGAAAATCAGATCTGATAACAAGGTAACAACGATTTGTTACAGTCTATTAAAACACATTTCGATGGATTTTGCAAAAGAAAATACTAAATCAATAAACCAGCCATGCGCGCAGTTTCTACTTAAGTACGTCGGAAAAGTGAGACTGACAAAAAGTATACTTTCCATAAAATATTTGATTAAAAGCTCGAAATCATTATTCAATTTTTTGGAAAGTAAACACGCATTTTTTTAACTGCTAGCTTCTTCTAGAGATTTTAATTAAAATCGAAAGAGACAATGTTCGAACAGAAAAAAATTCTGAACGATTTAATAAAATTCCAAGGGAGTACGTCCATGAGAATGAACATCTTTAACCATTGTTCCTCGCAGTCACGAGCATCAATTACTTTTTCCCCCACCTCCTACCATTACCAAGGAGAATCTTCGAATCCATTATTACATCACACTCCGCAATTAATGGCCAATTCTTGACCTCTAACACGGAAGTCAGCGCATCTGTTGATAACAATGACCGGTTCATTAAAAAAAAATAAGAGAAACGTGCCGTGGTAAAGCTTCCCAAGCCCACACAACCCTCATTAATTTCAGGTAAGCATAATCACTTGCTACCACCTTCCACGGGTAGACTTTGGCGGCACCAATACGCCTCCCACAATGCTTCTTCCTACTTTCACTTGTCCGGGCAAGAAACTTCTTGCTGTTGACATTAGTAGGGTAAAAGTTCACTCTAAGGTTGCCATGGCCCAGATACATAACACCAAGAATAACGACCCGAAAAGTTCGGGCGACCACAACAAAAGGAGGATTTTCTAAAGCAATCCTCAAGAACGGAATACTATTTGAAGAGCGACGGAGAACGTGGTGTCTTAAATATCTTTTCATGGGACCGTACAAAAGAAAACTGGTTTCGCACAAAAGTGGGGTTTAGCTATGAAATTATCCACGGATGCTATGGAAAAAAAAAATGTAGGTCAAAACAAGACAGCTATGGAGTTGTTTGGAGAGCTCATAATTTACGGTGATGTTAAAAATCAAACAACACCCTCAAGGGACGATTCGTTTCTTCGTGTTTCAAGAAAACTTCGCAGTTGGCGGTTTAATCTATAGTCGTAATTATAAAGAACAAGAGTGAAATTGGATGGTAATTTTTTTATGAAGAAAATTCTTTAAAATGAGAGGAGTTGTCGTTTTACAATGGAATCAATTGTGCGAGGAATGGAATAAGAAAATGCTGAGAAATGGGTTAATTTCTTTTTGACCTTTTATTTATATTTGACATTCAATACTTAAGACACGGAATGGCCTTTGATTTAATGGGATTATAATAGGAGAATGAAAATCGATTCATACTGTCAGTTTTGAAGTACTGATCTAAATAATCTATGAAATGTAAATAATTGGCCATCAATCATATTTTGGATTTGATTTCATTTCATGCTGTTTTGAAACAATTGTCTTTGTCATTGAAATATATTTACTTTTGAATGAATGCTAAAATTTTATAAGACTGGTAACTATCCCGAATTGCTTTATTCAAAACAAATAACACATATGGATATAATGTAAACGTTTCAAAAATAATTGGTATTAATAAATGCTACTCAAAAAATAAAATTCGACGTTAAAAACACAAATCTAACATGAACGAGGTAGAAGAATTTGATATTATTCAATCAGTGATCACAAGTATCATAAATTCGTTCACTTATAACTGTGCATGTAATGAAGGGTGATTCAGGGATCGGAATTAATTACTTTATTTATTTTTATGTTCTTTAAATTAGTTGTAGATGTTTGATAATGAAAAATATTCCAGATTGTTGATAACATCTTGAAAGGAAAGTAATTAGAATTCACGCAAGACGATGCAGGAATTCAAGTTCAGAAAGGTATTTAATATTCAATCGTTTCAAAATCATTGACTGTTTTATAGAAAACAATCAACTGTTATTTTATCAGTCAGTTTAAAATTTCATACTGTTGAAATAAAGCTAAAGATAAATATATTTTCATTGCAACTTGAGTACGATACATTGCTATGCGAATTAGCCATTTCCAGCTGTAAATCAATAATTAATTAAAACCGTAAATCGCGTAAAAGTTAACAGACTAGAGTCTGTCGGATACTGGAGAGAATAAAGAATTCTACGAATGTTTCATTCATAAATCCGGAATATACTTTCCACTAAGATTTACCATAAGCTTTTTTTTTCTTTATATTCCGTAATTTTTTTGCAGAAACATATATCAAATTCTACTTTCAATCGCAATTACGCATGACAAATTTTTTATTCGAAAACATTTGTTCGAAATTCAGAATATTTTTTTTATCCGAAACGACTAAGTTGTAATGGAGTCGCAGTATTACATTATATATAAGCATGCATTTTTACAAATTCTAAAAATTTCAACAAAAGTTTATTCGATAAAAATAAAAAGATTAAAAAAATATTTCCAATAATACTCACAGAATATATTAGAAAACAATCATTTTTAATCCTTTAGACATTCGAATGCAAACGTTTTGTTAAGTACAAAGTAGCTAAAATAAAATTAAAGAGTGTTGCTGTCAACAAAAAGCATTATAGAATTGTATCCTTAACTATTTCCTTTGTTGCATTATTTAATTTCGGCAACCGACACTAACAAACCTTTGTGCGTATATTTAAAAAGTCGGTGACCTGCACAAAACATGTTATAATTCTGTAATGCTAGTCAAATTCATGCAAGAGAAGGTCTATGAGACAACAAAATCAGAGGGAAAAAGCCTTAAACAAAAAAAAGGGTATTTGACCTATAAAAGGATAAAATGTGCAGGAAACATTAGCAATTCTAAATAATACTACAGGAACAAAAAAAAACAAACAAAAAAAAACCGCCCAGCTCGCATGGATTACATATCACCGTTAGGCTCCGCCGCTTAACCGTTACTTGAAACGCAAATGACAGTTCATATTTCGTAGAAATTGGAAAGGTCCACGGACAGAAGACTTTCATTCTTACAAAATGGAATCACCAGAAATTGATAAATACTAAAACAACCTTCAATTTGCCTTGATAAATATTATGCTGCATTCTTAATGTTAGTATTTATTTTAAGTTACAAAATAAAAAAAAATCATAATATTAGGTTTTCCGGAAAGTTCTGCCCGTTTGCGAAGCGAAAGAAGATAATATATTTTTCATGCATTGAACAAAATTTATTGCCCAATTTTAATCCGTCGTCACTGATGATCTATTGCCAACGCGATGATTACCTGTAAATACCCTTTTTGAAAAATGTCTTGGTGAAGAACTGAAGTAGTGCTTAGTAGACATCAGCTTCAGTTTTGAATTTTTCTTTGCGTCTCCAAATTGTGCAGAGATTAAAACAGGCGATAATCAAAAAGCAAGCAAGTTTGGGGGAGCATGGTGGATGCGACTGAATTTCCTAGGTTAGCCCTGCGATTTTCTGATGAGTCGCCAAAGCAACTTGCGGTTTGGCATTAACATGATGCAGTATGATGTGCGTCTTATTGAATGTCGCCAGCCTCTTTTCTTTGTGTGCTTTGTTTAAGCCAACCATCTTCTGACAGTATCTCTCTGAATTGTGCTTTACGTGAATTTCCAAAAACTAGTGATGTATTGCATTGTTCCACCTTAGCATTCTCTTATTCAGGCTCAAGCTTGGCTCAGGGGTGGAGGAGACGGATTGTCTGGACTTACATTATGTTCTTTTCCATACGATGTGTTTTCGTAGGTAATCCAATTTTCACACATCACCTGGTAACATCCGCTCCAAAAAGGACTTTAGATCAGAGGAAGCAGAGATATACATATGAGGAATCGATAAGATTAATTTTTTTCACTTTTCATTAGACACCCATCTGGAATATTTATAGACCACTCCTAGTAACGACACAAATTATATTGTACCATAAATAATTATTAAATGTATGAAAAATATGTATAATTTTTTTTCACTTCGTAAGGGACAGATCTTTCCGATAGACCTAATATTTATTTCTACACAATGAAACACTACGTATTAAAGTATGATATCAAAGAAAATAGGAGGGAAAAAAACCGCTAAAATAGATAAACACCTCAAAATAAAAATAAATTTGTGTGATTTTAAAGTATTTTTCACTTATGCAGTATGTCAACTTTTTTTTTGGTTCAATTGCATTCTAAAAATGACAATAATAAATCCTTACATACTAATAATTCCAAACGGTTTTTTAACTTCAACATAACAAATTTGTAGTTAACGAAATAGCAAGAAAACGTTTGATTCCAGTAGAAACAAGTATTCTTCTGAAATATGTTGCTCATTATGAGTTAGTACAGTCTGAATGTGATAGTAATCTTGTAGTATCCACTTCAAACTGGGTATGTGAATCCCTTTTCAAGGAGTACATCAGCTGAACCTGACAAAAAACTTATTTTTGATGAACAGATCTGAAGAAGAAACATCAACGCAAAATATTTTAGAGTAAGCCTCATTCGAAACATTTACATAAAAATTCAGTACAGAACTGAAGTAGATTCGGATATGTTACATGGGAATAGCAATTAAAATAGAAACTATCTTTCTAATGATAAAAAAAGATAGTATTATAATTTTTATGCTTGTGATATCGAATATGTTTCAGTTAGAGAACAGAAACTGTATCGAAATACAGAAAAAAAAATCAAAAACGTTAAAGTAACTGAGAAAGTCGAGGATTCAAATTTTACACAATTATAACAGTTTGTTTACCTGCAGTAAAACCACTTCAATTAATAATTTCATTGAAATTGGAATGTTTTAAAATACGAGGGTCATATAATAAATCCTGAGAAATATCAAGAGATGGTGCTCATAGCATCGAAAATGGTTTGTTTTTAGTAAGCATCTAAGACTCTCATTATAAACAGCTGTCTGAACCTGAATTACTGCAATCGCGATCATGACACCTTTCGCAACTCAAAAACTCATCGTCGTAACTTTTCCCTCCCATTTTCGCCTTTTTTTTGAAACATTCACCGGAAGTAACCCAAACTTTAGAGTTCTTGATTTCCGGTGCACAATAATGAGTCCAGGTCTCACCGACGGGAACAACTCGACCGGCAGCAGTCATATTTTGATACAGCAGCAAATGACTACTAAATCAAAACTACTTATGAATCAATGTCAAAGTAGTTACGGCTTAGTTTAACAGAGGGTAGCACCCAATGGTAACAACAATTTACCTTAATGATGCCATCTGTCTTCTATTACAAGTACTTTTTGAACCACCATCGTACAGATATAATTTCAGTACAGAAACAAAACGGGAAGAAAAATCCGAAAATGTAACTTTTTTAAAGGCATTTTTGGGGGAGGAGATATTAACATTGCACTAGAAGCAACACGAGAGCTATTTGCAACGGACCTCTCAATTTTGAACCTCGATCAAGTGACGAAGACGACACCTGAGCTGGCAGCCCCACTCCTAACTTCCACATCACGCCAATGGGAGGACATTAAACCTCAACAGATTAAACGTGCATCAAACCCGGCTACACAGCGGGTCTTTCGTGGCATTTACGCTCGAACCCACGCCTTGACGAAAACCGCCGGCCGCGAGTTCACGACCATGACCACTAGACTACCAGGGCCCCATTTTTTTTTTAGAGTTTATAAGAACTTCTTGACCTGAAGAGGGGGTAATGACAGAAAAACAATTACAGCCGGAGGGTATTGAGAAATGCTGTTGAGTTTGAGAAATTATGTTGCAATAATTTCACAGGTCGCGTTCTGTTGTCTGGTGTTTGGCGAAAGAATCAGGTACTTCGGAAAAACTTTGTTGATACAAAATGTTGAGATTGTCATAATTGTAAAGCAACAAATTGTTATAGTATTTATTTGGTATGCGAACAGGCAAACAGGGTTCATATGTCAAATCGCTGGCGGCCTCGGTTGTGAAGTGATCGTGATCACGAATTAGTGACCAACAGTGTTCACATCAACCTTCGGGTTTGAATTCTGGTTCCATGAAAGAACTAATCGGGCATTAAAAAAAAAGTGGATGTACAATGTAGCTGGAATCTCAAAATCCTCATAGTACAAACTCAGTTGTCGTCTTCATCATTTGACCGTGGTTTAAAATTACGTGGTCTTACGCCAATATCTCCTGTGCTGGGATTTTAATTTAATTCCGAACTCCAAAACGTTTGCAACGATCGCATAAATCCTCCTCATGAAGCATGATCGCATAAATCATGCTTCATGATCGCATAAATCCATGCATGATCGCATAAATCCTCCTCCTTTCTGAATGAAGTCTGTTGATAATAGTCGACATTTTGATTATTAAAATCATAATTATCATTTATGAAATACCCTTAATCTAATTAAACAAATCAAAAGACTTTTTTAAAGCATATTTTTTCAAATGTATTTCTCTCGTGGAGTGAGTGAATGCGTGAAAGTGAAGTTTAATGCTGCAAGAGGCAGATGTAATTATGCTTGAAAGAAAATAGAAATTATATAAAGTTTCCCAGTCACATCGCAGAATAAAACATATGTCGGCAAAACTGCATCCTATCACTGTCACTTGCAAATAATTGAGCATCAGATAAGAAACGGAAGTTGAGCATTCATGTGAGTGATATATCTCTTCCTAACACATCAAAATATACAATAAATATTCATTCAATGCCCTAAAGAAGTCAGCAGATTTTGGCATGTGGCCTTATTCAATTTAATGGCCACTTACATGTGCTCTTCAAACGTGTAGTGATATAGATCGGATATATCATTCAAGAAAATATCTAATTTTGTATATCCTTCTGATAGAAATCGCGTGCCCCAAGGACCTTCTCGTCTAGTTATGCGCTATTCATTTAATACAAATTGGTATACTAATTTCTTGTTTTGTCACCAGAGAGTAGACAAAATAAAGCCATTTTACGAAGCAACGTACACTTTTTCTCCAATAATTGAGCCTATCCTTTTCCAGATTGATTACCGATAGAAACATATTCAGCATAGATAGACTCAAGAAATCTAAAGCTTTTACTTTCGGACACTTATAAACACTTTATTCTATACGGATAATTTATAAATTTATTCCTTTATTGGATATTACATAATAAATTTATAGTATTACTAACAGATTTTGGCACATATAAAACTTTCATAATTTGATGCATAAAATTAATAACCTAAAATTGAATAATTAACTATTTTTGTAGAAAAAAAAATTATAATCATCCATTCAAGTCTCCAATAACCGAAGTTATGACATAAATTAAAAGAATACATTTACAAGTTTCATCCAAATATAATAATTTTTTTTTATTGTTTTTGGGAAAATGTCAATGTATATATATACTGAGAAAGTTTTCCCAGGAAATGTAAAATAATAATTTAAAAGATGTATAATTTTTCTCAGTTGCTATTCAGATCGATCTGAACCCGTATAAACTATAATCCAAACAGGAATAGTCAATGAGCAATAAAATAAATTACTTCCAAGTATTATACACAAAAGTTTTACCTTTCGGAATATTGATCTGAAACCTGGAATTGGAAAGCAGAATTGACACACAAAAAATTCAATGATTAATTTGAATCGTTTCAAAGAGAACGACTCGAATATTTAAAAAAAAATGCGAGTAAATTTTTTTTAGAAAAATACTCTAAAAGAAAGCTAGATAAAATGAATACTGATCTACTTTCGCGCAATTTCTATTGAAAAACTAACACGAATAAATATCGAAAAACAAGTCAATTTTACAAACAAAAAAGATAACACTTTCCATAAAAATGAAAGAGATTTCAACGATCGTGTAGAAATTCAGAAAAGAAACGTGCATACATTTTGCCGTTGCATTTTGCGAACAACAATCACCTAGCTTACATCACCTTTTTAATGCTCATCACTCAAACTTTCATCGCTGTTCCCAAAGAATAGGAGACAGCTTTACGAATCTGCATACTCAGAAACAAGTCTGATTTGAACTTTTAGGGTGGATCACTTCTATAAACTATCACTCATGACAGAAATAGGAAGGCTTCTTTTATTCTCGAATGGATTGCACAGTTACCCATTTCCATTATTTTGCGATGACAACACAGTCTATGAATTTTCAATTTTTTACAACTTGAACAGGTGAAGTGAAATATTAAATCTTTCATAACAGTATGGGAGACAAAATACGGGATCACATATTTCATGTATTTGAGATTGGATGAAGAAAGGATTAGCATATAATGAAATCTAATGGTATTATGTTAGATACATATTTGCTTTTTTGATATGTACGATATCGATATTGCGTAGTTCAATTCGCACACACAGGTGGGACCTGCTAATCAATCAATACCTCAAAAATATTTACAGTGAATTAATTCAAATTTAAAATAATATACGAAACACAGGCATACTTTTCAATCAGTATATAAAAAATGGAAAATTTGGTACTTGTCTATTAAAGCGGCGCCCGCCAAATTAAGAATATGCCAATGTCGCCAAGAGAGTTAAAAGCGCCAAGTAAGCGGAGAGCGAAATTGAAATGTAGGAAAACAAATTACACACCAATAAATAATATAAAACTTCTTTAATTAATTTTTTTATTTAATTATCTTTTATATGTTTAGTGATAAATCTCATCCCAATAAGTACTATAAAAATTTTAGATGTTTAATATTAATAGCTTTTAGAACGCCAATCTACATAAAAGGCCATATTTACGAAATTGCGTTAACTATTTTATAAAAAGCATTTTTTTTCCCCTACATATTTCCTCCACATAAATTCTGCCAGATACGATTCTAGATGAGGCCGAGCTGCGCTATTTCTTATTATGCCACTATGAGGAACCCCACATATTTTCAACATTTTGCGTGTGAACTCCCGATGACGGATCTGCAAAATTGTACTTATGGTTCACTGTGAAAAGTATAAAACGAGCATCCATTTCGCTGTTTGGTACATTAAAAATTGTTAACGACATTTTCAAAGGCAACAAAATAAATATTTAAAAAAAAAAATATGAAATCGGTAACGTTAACACACAAGCGATATTTTACTAAAATTATGAAGTGCTGTTTAGGATTGCAACCCTAGGAGTTTACAACCAAACATAGCGATAAATCTCACTGCTTGGCGATTTTCCGAAATCGTAATTTGGTGGGCAACGCTATAATGGACAAGTACCGAAAATTTTTAGAAACCCATTTTCACTACTAACATTTCTTTATCACTTTATCATTGAATCTTAATATAATTAGGTATCAACCAGTTGGGGAAAAAATGAAAGTTATGAGCAAGACCAAAGAGAACCTTTCATTAAAAATAACAATAAAGTTTAAAAAGCGCTTTGAATAACAGTAAAAAAGAAATTATACACAGTTACCTTTTTTTAACATAACTTATTCCAAAATAAATATAGAAGTTTTATTGAAGAATTCACATTTTTTAACATATTCGTACAACTTTTGAGATTGAGATCAGAACTGAGACATCTTTGATGAATCATTCATTTATAATCTATCACTGAAAACAATTGTGCTACACTAGCGAAGAAAATTTGATTTTCACTGTCGAGCCTTTTGAAATATTTCATTGAAATTACTGCTAATTAATTTAAAAAGCATCAAAGGAATTTTATCTTTTGTATGGCAGTTCAGGATTTAGAATTGTAGAGGGGGGAAGTCGTTTCTTTTGAATCTTTATTTCAATATAATTGAAATCCACATTTCTTAAAATTAATTTTCTGGTGCAACTGGAGTTCAGCTATTCGATAAGCGCATTGTTCATTCAAGGTCTAACTTAAATGAGAGAATTAATATTTTTCCTCGGGAATGCTTAAAATTTTAATCAGCCTTAAATTATCTCCGGTACCTTCTCAAACATACAATGGAATTGTTGTTTTCTCAGGATAAATTTCTTCAGAAAAATAATGAATGCATTTTTTTTTAGAGAATGCCATTCTCTATTATAATGGAAGAGCTAGACGGAAAATAACCCGCTTTTATCCCATATGAAATTCCTAAAATAAATGAAATTCCTGATGGAATTTAAGAACACATCCGTTCGAGAATAGAACAGTAATGTCATTCTTCATCTTTTAAACAAAAATTAGCCCTAAAATTGAAAATACTTTTTCGGGTTAAAAATGATATTTCAATTTTAACACCACAATACGACTTCACAATCCTATTGAGAGTAATCTATATTAACACCATTTTCACTTTTTTTTTTCGTTTGAAACCGATTATTATACCATTCTATTACATTATTACACTGATTATTTACACCATAAAATATATTTAAAGTTTTACCCATCGCACTTTGATACTAAATGAATTTTTAGCTTCATACGTTAAAATGAAAGATAAGAATTTATTGTATATTTCGAAATGTGGTTTAAGTACACATATTGTTATAAACGATATTAACACGTCACAACAACACTATTTATATAAACTTTGTATCTATTTTCTATCTGAAAAATGTGTTTCGAATTTGATATTCTTTAACGTTAAGCAAAAATATGGCTTACCATTAAAGAATTTTAAAGGAATTATTTAAAAGTTTTTTTAAAATTTAATTTTTTTTTTACAAATCTAATACAAACTTGCATTAGTTATCTACTTCAAAAATACTCTCATGTTTTAAATGAAAGTATATTTACTACATTTGTTTCATTTTATTTTCTGTTCCGTTACGTACACGTATTTTTCGTTTCAGTATACGGATTCTAACAGATGTTTTCCGTTACGAACAGAATCCATAATAAGCAAATCAGGTTTGATTTTATTACAGAAAATTGTAAAAAGAGAACAATATAACAAGCCAAAGTTCTAGAACTGGTTATACATATACAATGAGAAATATCTAAAGTATCCTTAGTTTAAAATAGATTAGATTGCGTTTCCGTTTTTATTAAACAGCGGAAATGTTTTTAATTCATTCAGGTTACTTTAGACAATTTTGAATCCTCGTTTACGCTAATCAAAACAGATTGTTT